>JABSTQ010000932.1:0-23834 GCA_013358835.2 Ixodes persulcatus
CAGATGGGGCAACTTTTCCAGCAATTTTGAGGTTGCTGGCGGGTTGTTCCCTAGGTTTTCTCAGATCAGCACGAATTGCTGAGATCGGGTTTGACTCGAAACGGACGAGCAACTTGAACAACTAGGAGAAGTGTGAAGCGGCAGCAGCCAATCAAGGACGCAATATTTTCACGTGACACCCCGTGGTGGTGATGATGACAGCTAAAGACTTGCCTCTGGTTTGAAATAGATCGTTTTTGGAAATAAACTGTTTCAAAAAGATGAGTTAGTATTCTCAGCACAATTTAAAGATACAAAAACATGTTTTTTTTCGATATAATTGTGCATCTAAATAGTGCAAGAAAAATAAAATTTCATGATGATGATGGCAAGTCGTAGTAATTCAGTTCCTGCGTGTGAACTCGGGTGGCCCATGTTGCTGGTGTTGCGACATCAAGTTGCAGGCTGAAATTGCCCCGTCTGAAGCGGGCCTTATTGGCCCGCTTCAGACGGGGCAATTTTACCAAGCAACGAGGCCCCCTTCAGACGGGGCAATTTCACCCAGCAACTTGACGTCGCAACACCAGCAACACGGGCCACCCGCGTTCACACGCAGAAACCGAAGTGCTACGACTTGCCATCATCATAATGAAATTTTATTTTTCTTGAACTATTTGGATGCACAGTTATATAAAAAAAAAAAAACATGTTTTTATATCTTTAAATTGTGCTGAGAATACTAATTCATCGTTTTGAAACAATTTATTTCCAAAAACGATCCATTTCAAACCAGAAATAAGTTTTGAGTTGTCATCATCCCCACCACAGGGGTGTCGTGTGAAAATATCACATTCCTGATTGGCTGCTGCCGTTTTAAACGTCTCCGAGTTGTGTGAGTTGCTCGTCCGCTTCGAGCCGGACCCGATCTCAGCAGTTTGTGTCGATCTAGGAAAAGCTAGGGAACAACCCGCCAGCAACCCCGAAATTGCCGGAGAAGTTGCCCCATTTGAAGTGGGCCTAAGACACCCGATTGTCTGGTACCGAAACCATTTTGGAACGTTTGGGTGTTAAACGTCGTACTAACCTTTTTACAAAAAAACAAACAAACAAACAAACAACAACAACAACAAAAAAAACACATTTCAGAGGGAAAAGTTATGGAAAAGGTATGGAAAGGGAATGTACCATTATGTTCAGCGAAGTTCGGTGACAAGACTCGGGACTTGAGCAGGAATGCCGTTATCCTTGGTGTGACCCCATGAGACTGTCTTGCTCCCTTTGCTGGGGCTTATGTAACTGAAGTACCTGTACGAAAAGTAGAAGAAAAACATGTGAATAACACTCATTATTCACAAGAAAATTTGTCAACATCCAAAATGACCCTTGGAGAAAATTATGCGAGGAAGTTTTCGGCCACGCTGGCCGAGTCACCTCTCTTAGCCAATGCTCCATTGCAACTTTAATTATAGTGAACAGTTATAGAGCATATTACCAACAAAGTGGAATTTGGTATTGTATGAAACTACAACACAAAACAGCAGTCTAATACAGTATGTTGAGGTACCTCTGAACAAAATCCAGGGTTTCATGGTGCGTCCTTCAGATACCTGATGTTGAACATGAAATATGTGCACCGAGGAGTGAGCAAACACTGACTTCCAATGAGTCTCAAGCACCAGCGACATGTCGACAAGGAGTGCAATAAGTAGAAAAGGTCGTCTAGAAGTGTGCAGCCAAGATGAAAAAGCAAGATATAACGATATCAGAATAAGATCACACAAAAAAGGCTCGTTGTAGTCATCTACAATCTAGGCAGTGATGAGTCGACCGACGTACAGCCGCGATTCACTTTGCGTTGATTGAGGTGAAACATGGTCAACGAAAAGATAAAAAACGCGTCTTTTTTTTACACTATTTGCTTTGCGCAGTTGGGCGACGTCACAAAAATCTGACTCACTCGCTAGCGTTTCTCAACTTCGTTCGGCGCCAGTCGGCACCACAGATCGGTGGTCGGCACTCGAGTCATGGTCTAAACGGGAGGAAAAAAGTACGAGCTCAGAGCCGAGCGTCGATCGTGACTTTCCTAAAGAGAAGCTCCGGTAACACTTCGGCGACTCGTCAGCTTCAAACAACGCCTCTTCGAACGAACCCGCGAATCCACTGCGTCAAACGGTCGCGGCAGAAAGCACGCCGGAAGGAAGGCGGCTGGAGGCTGAGTATCCGAAAGAGACGCGGCGCTGGTTTTTACTATTTCGTACATGAGCTAACAAGATAGCAAAGCTAGCCTAGTGTGAACGCTGATTGACGTTACATTGGAGTACACGCAATCGAAACGACGCCTGCAACAGAGCACAGCGGCACAGCTAGAGGCTTTCAACAGGGGACACGCGTTCAAATAAGCTGCGATTTCAAAACTTCATGTCTCCTTTCTGTCCTTCGGTGTTTACTTTGATCCGTGTACACCAAAGCACTCAATGCTGCAAGTAATAATGTCGTGCATACGTACCTTTCGAAGCGATTGAAAGTGTGCTGGTTTCGCTCCACTGCGCAGTTGCACGCTCGGCGGCTCGGCTTGGCGGCTCTCCCGCCAAGCCGGCTTGGCGGCTTGGCCAGGCTTGGCCTCGGCTACAGCGCAGGCTCGCGCCCTTCGAACAGAGGAACTGCATCCGGAACGCGAACTGGCGCGCGCGCGGGTTGACGATGAAATCATGGAAACTCATCTAAAAAAACGAGACTGTGACGTATCGTTTGATAGCGCCAATGCACGTATTTTTCACGTCCTTTTTTTATACAGTGTGTGAATTTCGCGAAACAGGAGACGAAGAGTGGTGGGTGACATGTGCTCGCATGTTGTCGTGGATTTTGTGTACGACGTAGGATTACCAGAAAGGTGGGTAAATATCGATAAATGCGCGTAAGAACTACATGCACGTGTCCTGTCAAACCTATTCACCCTCATTATTTTATCGTCCGAACTGACATTGTCGCGTATCGTGTTCGATTTGGGTCCCAACACCGATAGTTTCTTCTTGTATTGCGATGTTGTGTTGCAACATCGAATTGTATCGCGGTACGTTGGATTTATCGTTCGGCGATCAACTTTTGTTGCATTACAACAACTACAATAAACATTTGTTGGAAAACGATCACTTCAATAAGCACGTCGTTATTGGGCTTTCTCATTGAAAGGTAAGTCGCGGGTGTTCCAGCTAGTTATTCTGAATGGTTTGGTGGTTGTCTAGCATTTCAAGCGCGCGAGGCTGTGTGTACATACTTGCACTGTCGATCAATGTTAATGTGTTCGCAACGCAGAGCGTTTGTGTTCCGTGTGTATCCCCACCCAATATCTTTCTCTCGCGTATTGCCGTATGGTAACTCGTGCTGTTTTACGTTATCATTCACGCGATGTCGTGTATGTGGGCATACCGATATCAACATGATGCTTCACGAACGCTCAATATTGAGTTACGTTTCCTCTCAATCCGCGCTATATGCCGACGTAATTCATGTTGGTAACTTGGAATTCGTTCTGAGATATATGCACGCGATGTCATATTGTATTCTCCTTTGGGCCCGTGGTCGACAACCGATATTTATATATCGTGTGGCCGTACAGTATGTCCGTGTCGGTCACCAATATGCACGCGATGTCGTATTCTTTTCCAATAACCGCGCATTGTATCGGGGTATTGTGCTCCAATATAGTGTTGTATACCAATAACCGCAAATTGTACTCCAATATCCTGTTGTATACCAATAACCACACATTATGTTGGGATATTGAGCTCCAATAAGAATTCCCATCGTGCGTATTGGGTTTATCGGATAACAATAAGTTTTTATTGGTTTCCATCAACTTCATTGGAATACAATATTTCCAATAAGCCGAGTTCATATTGGCCTTTTTCAATAGGGTGTAAACACATGTTGTGAGAAGCGTTGCTGCTTCTATTTTTTGATTAAATCAGTCTCCTCACGGTGGTGTGGAATTGGTGGCCGAGTGTATTCGTGCACCGAGGCTCGTTGCACGTGGAGCGAAAACTCTCAGTGCCGAACCCAGGGATCCTGTTTTCAGTGCCCACTCTTGGCCACACCAACTAGACGGCAGGGCCTGCAAGTAAATTTACAACGGCAAATACCTTGATCGACCGCGGTACTTAGATTAGGCACAAGTGGTGAGTCAGCGTTCGGCTGGTATACTCGTGGTCAATCAGTGCTTCATTAGTTGAATACTAATCCCAGCCAAAGGCAGATTCAGTCTAAACTTTACTGCAGTTAATCGTGCTAGGGGATGTAGTAAATTCAGTGCACAGGCCTTGCCGTCTAGATGGTGTGGCTCCTGCCATTTCGATCTGAATGAGCATTTTACCAATGTGCGTTTGTGTATCACCAGTCTAGCAGACATATTGCACTGGCTAAATTTCTCATGTTCAGCATAAGGTATTGTCACCATATCTCAGACAGCTAAACCTTTTGCTGTGTAAATGCAAACGCCTAATTCACTTCGCTTTGGTAGAAGAAAATGGAGAAAAGCCTGCAGTTCTGCCGTACAAAAGGGTTCTATCGAGAGAAAATTACGATAAAGACATATATCCCATATCATTACTGTTAGGCAAATTCGTTTGACCTGTTACTATTAAATAGAACAGATATAGCATGCAACTGCTTACTCAGCCATTTTGTTTTTCAGGAAGGCCATCACTGCTGGTGCAAGACCTCTTGTATCTTCGCAATGCTCTACTGCAGCATGTCGGGCTTCTTAATACCCGTGCAGAAGCAGCGTCTACGACTTTGTGACCTCTTCCTTTTCACTCCTGTTGGCTTCACGTTATTGCTTGCACCGCCCTCAGTACCACTGTTTTTTTCGAACTGTTCTTTAACTTGTGGCTGCATCACTATCATTGCCACTGGTCTCAATTCTTTTGGAGTTACTGGTCTCAAGTCACTTGGAGTCACACCCACAGGTCTCAAGTCTCTTGAGAAATACCAGTGGCGGCCCTGATGCTGGCTATTGCACTATCCTTTTCGGCCCCACACAATTCCTTTTGGAGTCACTGGTCTCAAGTCACTTGGAGTCACACCCACTGGTCTCAGGTCTCTTGGAGTCATACTAGTGGCGGCCCTGATGCTGGCTAGTGCACTATCCTTTTCGGCCCCACACAATTCCTTTATCGCTGCTTTTCCAGAAGACTCGTCAAACAGGTCACTTTCTGCAGTGTCATTGCACTGCACGTCTGTAAGCGAGTGAGGATAATGTAAAAGAGCTCTCAGTGACTGCGGAGATCTGCAACTTGTTATTCAGAGGTAGTGACCCCGTGGGAACCCGTAGATTCTTCGGTAATGCAGCCAGCTTACTATGCCAACTTTTGTGGTGGCCCTCAGCAGCAGCTGCTTCCTAGAGCAATGTATGCATGTAATGTATGTATGCATGTAATAGCTCGCCACAACAAATAATTTTAAAATGTTTTGAAATAAAAAGGTGCCCATATTATATTCCTGGTGATGCGATGCAAAGATGTCAACAAAGGCAGCATATTGTACCTTTGAAACAATAAGGAATTATCCAACATTAAAGAGCTACAGATAGAGATGTTGAGGGACTGACTTCCTGCAGCATTTTATTATTTATTTTTTGAAGCATATCAATGGAAATGAAAGAGCTGGCAACAGGTCACGGTGGCGTATATCTTTCTATCTTCATTTAATAAAACAGAACGGACCCTTAACCAGATTTGTACACTTTAACTAAAACCTAATTTCTTTCGATTTTGCATTCTTGTCAGAATCTCCACCCGGATGTACTACATTTTACAAGGCATGTCACCCAATATAAAGAGGAGCTGCCTGAGCAAGAAACGCGAAATTTAAACGCTGCTTGGCGAAGACTGCTACAATGAACCACGAACACGCCGGTCGTGCTATGAACTCATTCGAGGTACGCAGTGCCGCGGTGACCCACAGACGCAAAACAAGGAGGACGCCGTTTCTACGGCTACTTTTTTTGCGTGTTCGTGTTCACTTAACAGGTTACACCTGCCATCAAAGTTATATAGGCCCGTTTCAAAAGTCACGTGCCGATTATTAGAGGGTCAGAACCCCTGCACAATGGCGGAGCCACTGCATCGAGGAACGTGCAAGTCATTCCATAAGATAGCAAACGTCGGAGATCGGCCAACACTACGAGCCGACGAGCCAATCATACAGCGTCGAAAGTGCAACGTCACTGCGATCATCACCTTTTTCAGTGGGTGTGTTTTTTCCAGTGTGCCGTGACGTTGAGGTTTTAGTCTGCCATTGTACAGGAATTTCACAACTGCCAACAGAGCACCGTATTTTGTAAGGGGTCTATTAGAGAGTTTTAGGGAACCGTTTTTGCACATCCGATACGGTACGATGGGCCCTCCGGTACGAAGTGCGCATGCGCTTGTGTTCCGCGATCTTACCGTAATGCGCTGCTCGAACCGTAAGGCACGACCGGCACGACCAATGGCCGACATGGACGGTCTCGCTTGGTTAGTAAAACGGCTATTCCGCTGGCGGAGAGAGCGTGCCGTGGCTTCAAACATGAATAAAATAACTCGTGGTAGTACCTAGCAGGAGCGCCATATGTGACAGCAAGTGCATAAAGTTGGAATCAGCAAATAAAAAAGAGAATACAAATCGAAACGCAATAAGACATCTTTGAAAGAAAGAAATAAATGTTTAGTAGCAGTTAAAATTTTCTGCTCAGTGGCGCAGTGGATTAGAGCTGCCATTACGCGAGCTCGTAGGGGTGCGGTAGTGGAGAGTTCGAATCCGGCTGGCCCAACACCTTTTCTTTTCCCATTTAATTTGTTTTTATTTTTGAAGTTTTTTTCTATTTTAAGTTTTTTATATTTTAAATTTTTTTATATTTTAAGTTTTTATATTTTAAGTTTTTATATTTTAAGTTTTTATATTTTAAAGTTTTTATATTTTAAGTTTTTTTTACATTTTAAGTTTTTTTACATTTTAAGTTGTTTTACATTTTAAGCTTTTTATATTTTTAAGTTTTTTATATTTTAAGTTTTTATATTTTAAGTTTTTTTATATTTGAAGTTTTTTTATATTTGAAGTTTTTTTATATTTTAAGTTTTTTATATTTTAATTTTTTTTTTTCATATTTTAAGTGTTTTTTTTTTTCCATACTAACGTTGGGATGTGCATTTCGAGCTCTTATCACCCGTTTTTACAGCTGCTTTATGACTGAGGGTTATCTGTTGTGTCAACAGAATGAGCAACAGCCTTCTGGATCAAGGATCTGGATACTTTTTAGTTTAAAAATGTTGCATGAATTAAAAATTTGTGTTCTAATGCTAATTACATATATTCTATAAAACGAGCCCTTTAAATATTGGGTGATAGTTTTAATAAATGCACCGCAGTAAAGTTACAGGTTTTCCTTTATTAATTTTTTTTTTCCGTGGTAGTACCGTACACGGCACAACGATCGGTTCGCGGGCGTCCGACCGTGATCGTCTGCTATATTTACCGTAAGAGAGCAACATGAGCGCCGTATCTAACTCCGTCCCTCCGCCTCGTCCTCGCAAGCGGGTTTCAGCGGAAGATGATATCTTCCTACTTCGGGAGGTGTTAGGCCCTAATCCTTTTTTTACTCCGGCCCTTTGGAATGACGTCCTTAAAGGCTTGAACGCGGCGTCAAAAAAGAACTTCTCGTTGCGAGGAGCGAAGGAACTTATTGACATCCTCGTAACTTTGTACAAGAAAAATGACCGCCTTAACTTGAGAAAGCGAGTATATTTTTGTCATTTTTGTATTTTCTTTGCGATTTAATATTCCTAGTTTTATTTGTCCATAACTTTCTGAATACTCGACCCTGCAGTGGGCCTCGAGGGAAAGACACAGGATCGCTGGCAGGCGACTTCGAATGTTGATGATAAGCGCGCGCGAGCGTGTTCTTATTTGTGTGTCAAATCACGTTTGCTGTCGGCGACTTTTCAGCATATCAGGACGTGGTTGAAGTAAACATTATATTTGGTTGATGTAAAACACCAAAGCTTGCCCACTGAGAACGTATGACTTACAAACAGGGGCGGATTTAGAGGGGGGGTCCGGATGTCCTGACCCCCCTCTTGATTTCTGCATGTGTAAAATTTAGGGCGTGAAATGAGGGAGAGGGGGAGGGGGTTCCTAAACATGTGGTACGCTGACCAACACCTGACCACCCCCCCCCCCCCCCCCTCAGGAAATTCCTGCATCCGCCCCTGCTTACAAAACAACTTACCACGTACGATCGAGGAACTATTTTATTTCCAGAGAATATGAATCGGGTAAACTAAAAAAAAAAAAAAAAAAATACGGTGGCAAACGAGTTCCTGACACCCAGATTCAGCCGTTGGTTGTCAACGTCTCCGGGATGCGCAGCGCCGATCGGAGATGAAGCAGATCCTCCTTTGTGAACCTGAACAGCCGTACGACGTCCTCCTCGTCCATCGACGCTAAGTTGAACGTCCCATGCCTTGCCGCCAACAAGCGCCTCTCTTAGTGCGCAGACAGTCGTACAAAAGAACGTTTTGTAAATTGTTTTCTCCAAATAGAGCCGTTGCTCTCGGGCAGGGGGCGCGAGCGCGTCCGCAAGACGCGACCATGTTATGCTGGCAGCAATATCCAGGTGGCGCTGTAACGTTCGATTTCACACATGCCACGTTCGAATGCAAGCATCGTTCAGCATCTGTAGACGCGCGATAACGAAATGCCTAAAAAAAAAGAAAAACTAAAAATTAAAAAAAAAAGAATTATGCAGCTTGCGGCCTCAGCGTTCCGTTCACCTTTGTTATTTTATTGCGTTCTTTCATAGCTTCGGTGAGCCCGTATATTTCACTTTACGTGATAGCGAAGCTGAAGCTACTTGCAAAAACATGTTCACCTGAACGATGCTCGCACTGCACGAGCGCGCGTGCTTGGAAGGGACACCGCAAGCTCGGAGCTCGCTCTTGTAGCCTCTGCTACGCTGGCACTTAGAATGGAACGGAGGCATGATGACGCACGTTCGAAACGCGAGCCAAATATTCCATTTTCTCTCGCCAGCAACGCCGCTGAAAACTTGAGAGCTACGCCCCTTATACTCCAAGTCATCGTCAAAAAGAACGAGCGTCTTTGTTGTCAGAAAGCTCGTCTGCTTTTTTAGCAGACGAACATTTTAGAACTTCGCAGCGCCAGTGGCGACACGCCATGGAGCACCAGGTTTTGTATTACGTAAGCTCATTCATTCCAGTAAAAAGTCGAGACGAACTATAAGTAGGTATACATTGTTTTAGGTTCTCTATATTTTTAGGATGAGATTTTTATTTGCTTCAGTTTCTGCGATTTGTACAGACACACGCAAATATCTACATTCACAACGAGGCCGATGCAGGTTTCCGTTGCCAGGGGGCGCGACCTGTACCGATCGTCTGCTCTCGTCTGCAAATACGGTTCCCCCAAAGCCGTTTAGAGGCACACGATCGGTCGACTCGCCCGATCCAAGGTATCGATCGTTTTTGTTTATCGATCGTATTTTGTTCCGGTTCCCTAAAACTCTCTATTGTCGCGTTTATGGCCGATAAGAAACGCTTCTGGGTACTTCTAGATTTTAAAATATTCGTGTTTACTTTTACCCCGAATGAATGTTCGAGATACCAAGTGTAATGGATAAGGAGGGCATAGCGGTCTTGTCGAGTCAGTCGCGCCCTGGCGCGATGCTCGAACATTCTACGCCGAATGTTCGAGATACCGAGGGCGGTAGATAAGGAGCCTTGTATGGCCTTGCGGACTCACTCCCCCGAACGACGACGCATTCTCGCGCCAGTCAGTTGTCACGCTGGCACCTCGTAGCCCGCTGCTGCCGTCGTCGACGCTCGCTGCTGCTGTCTCGGCGCTCTTTATTTTTTTTATTTTTTTTTTCTGGCACAAGTTTGCCGATTAAAATTTTAGTTTAAGTTTTACGATTGTTGATATGTTTTTATCCGAGGTATTTCCGGTAAAGGTGAGGGGTAAATTTCTATGCCTCATCCTCGTAAACCCCGAGGAGCCGTGAACCAAGTCCGATCCCGAGCCCGACCGAAAAACCACAGGAAAAGCGAGTCACCCTAGAAGAGCTAGCCACGCAAATATATCGCGCGGAACCGTAACCCCGAGCCAGTCGCCACAACCAGGGAGAACCCCAAAATTTGGCCTCCTGCCAGAAAAGCAGAAGCGGACTAAGTCGACGATGAGCAGGCCGCTGCAGCAATCGTCCGTCACTCCAACCATCGTGTTCTCGCCCGTCGCAGCTCGTACGCCAACATTCTTCCACGGCGAAGTTTACGAAGGCGTTGACGACTGTATCCAGCAGTATGAACGGGTGTCACGCATAAACGATGGACACCAGAGCACAGCGTTCAGAACAGGCACGTAGCCAAGTGGGGGGGGGGGGGGGGGGGCATGGGGCCCAGGCTCCCCCCCCACCCGAGATCTTCCATTTTGCTGAGGCCTCCTCTCTCCCCTCCCCTTCATACAGCATTTTGTCATGGGCGGGAACCTCCCGAAACAAAATCCAGGCTACGTGCCTGGTTCAGAACATCTACTTCTCAATGAATGGAACGGCCGGCTCGTCACTGGTTGGAAAGCCACGAAGCATCAATCACCTCCCGGCAAATGTGCAAAGAGCAGTTGCGCCGTGCCCTCGCGATCCAGCAGCGACTGGAACGCACCGGAGAATTACTCCAGGCGAGAATTCAAGGGACAAATGAAAGCGTTATCAGCTTCGTCAAAAACGTCCTCCGACTATTCAACAACGCGGATCCCCAAGCGCAGGAAGCGGAGAAGCTCAATATCCTCATACGAGGAGTATAAAGGAAAGCATATGTTAAGGTGTCTAGTGCAAAACCCGCCTGCGATTGTCAAAGATTTTGGGAGGGCAGCCACAAACATCAAACGGGCCCTCCCAGCGCAAGCCGACCACTACCAGTGACTGCTCAACGTCGCTGCCCCTGCATTGGCTAGCCTTGACATCCGCACCGGCCTCCTTCAGGTTATTCGAGAAATGATCCGGGACGTCATCCGGGAAGAGCTCAGAAAATATCTGCCTGATGCCGATCGCCCGGCTTTTCTCTTCATCGCTAAAGTTGTACAAGAGGAAGTCCAGCGAGCCGTTCAACTGTAGACTCCCAGTAACACAGCAACCGCACTTGAAGAAGTCCCGTGGATAACGAACGCCGCGATAGCCAGGAGGCCAAAAGTAGTGCCCCGCCCATACTCCGCGCCGCCTCGACGTGACACCCCGACGCCAGAGTATGTCCGACGCCAAGACGACCGGGCCCAGTACACCCGCCAGAAACCACCTGCGCCGAAGAAGACCGACGTGTGTCGAACGGCCGACTGTCGGCCACTGTGCCAGCACTGCGGGGAAGACGAAAACATCTCCCGCCATTGCCCGTACCGGCAACTAGGGCTGCGCGGCTTCCACAAGAGTGACCCACGCCCACGCTACGGTCAGTGATCACGGGAGATCGACAAGTACCTTCGACGACCTTAGTCTCCCCCACCTGTACCTCGCCGCGGGTCCCGGTCACCGACACCACGACGTCCAGCTTCGCCGATGCACAGGTCCCGTCGTGAGAGCCTCTCGCGTCACCACTCGTCGGGGAAACTGAGCACGGGAACCCCTAGAGGTTGAGTTGCGAAAAACTAGCAACGAAAAGACCCTCCACGAACGTCGAAGGGCCCCACTCTACGACGCGAGGCATCTGAACGACACTCCTGGAAAGGTGCCAAAAAACCTCAACGTCAGCATCGATGCTCACGACACATAGGCACTCGTAGACACCGGCGCGTATTACTCCGTTATGAGTTGGAAGCTCTCACGCCGCCTTCGGAAAGTTAGGACGCCATGGGTTGGCCCACAAATTCGAACAGCAGGGTACCTGATTACGCCCGTCGGGAGGTGCACTGCGCGAGTCGATATCGATGCCCAGATCTCCTCCGTGAAATTATTTGTGGTACGAGACTTTGCAAGAGACGTCATTCTTGGAATGCACTTTCTGTGCGAATACGCCGCACTCATCGACCTCGGAGCGAACCGTTTGAGTCTGTGAAAACCTGTCCTTGCACCGGAGGAAGCCAGCACGACGCCAGCCGATGTTCGAATCATTGCCGACCGTGCACGGGAACATGCCGCCGCGACCAAGTGCTTACTCAAACCGTAACCATAACCGAAACCGAAAACCGTTTAGGAACGAAAGTTTTTTAGTAACCGTAACCGGAAAGAAACCGTTATTTGAAACTTGTGACAACCGTAACCGTAGCGGTAACCGTAACCGTAAATTATTTAGCGGTAACCGATATTAACCGATATCAACCGAAAAATAAAAATATTAGTTTTTTTCAAGAATGACCTCGAGGAGGAATTTTGAAATGTTGTGGCCATTTGGCAGAGTTACCGTCAGCAAGTGGTGCACCTGGTAATCCTTTCAATCTAAATTTATGATAAAATACTTAGTTGGAATCAGTGCTCGAGTTTATAATGAAAAGTCTCTATTTCTAAATTTGTCACACTCCTCCAGTCGCTACATGCATTCAGTACGTGTTGCCTTCGGGGTATTAACTAACAAGTTAGAATTCTGAGATGCCCATGCAGCTCGGTTCTTTCAAAACCACCGATGTACCCTACGTGCAGTAGCCAGTACGAAAAACGAGGTACATTCACCATCATGCAGAGCTGGCGGCAAACAAAACCTGGTATTCATCGTGTCTGAAATGTGTTGAAGTGACGATTTTGGATCCACGCAGAAACAAAAACGGTCAGAGGTGTTACATGTATGTTCCGTGTAAGTGACTGACAGATATATATATATATATATATATATATATATATATATATATATATATATATATATATATATATATATATATATATATATATGTTTATCTTTCAAAAGATGGGGCGTTCGATTTATTGGAAACCTTCAAAGGTATAATTAAGCAGTCAATGCCAATTGCTTTATATTAAGGGTATCAAATATTAGCTCTTGGTCAAACCATGATCCTTAAAATACACATCATAATTTGAAATAAAATTAGGCAGAATCAATCGTGTTTACCACTTATCCTAAAACCCAAGGAAACTAGTTTAAGAAGCAGAAGCGAGAAAGTTTGCATAAACTTTGACTTGCAACAACTTGCATATCTCATTCTCGGCGTACTAAAGAGATACCCTACCATAGCTGAAATTGCTCAAGTAAAAAGTTAATTTCGAACACTCATAAAAAAACAAAAAAAAAATCCTTCAACAATATATTAAAAACGCGAATTATTCAGAATACGTCCGATGTCCCGTTGATACTCGTTAGTCCTTTTTCTTTTTGCTTTTTTTTTTGCTTTTTTTATTGTTCTGTGTTAGGGGTTAGCGTCCCGTCAGAAGCCATTCTCGTCTTCCTTTGCCCTAGCCACTCAGGCCCTTTTTAGTCTCAAATAATAAATATACAAATTCAGCAAAGTTTGACTGTGTTGTTCATTATGTCATAAATAAAAATGCACATAAAAAGACCGCTACATATCATTGTAGGTGGTGCAGTATCGGATATATCACTCGAAGAGCCGTTGGGGTGAGCAGCTTTCACAGAGCTAAGCAAAACAAACTAACAGTTTTCAAAAAGAGGGGGTACCCGGATTTGAACCGGGGACCTCTCGATCTGCAGTCGAATGCTCTACCCCTGAGCTATACCCCCACGAGAAGAGGACATGGAAGCCGGTTTATTTGTAGCTTAGTTTTTTCATCTCGTGATATAATTGTGTGTATCGTATCAATACGCTAATTTAGATAAATCTCAATCTAGAATTTCTGTTACCTTGACATGTTGGGCATCCACATGTTGGATGAGTGATTGCATGCAAATACTACCTAGGCCTCTTTGGTGTGAGGGCCGCTATTTTTTTAAATATGGCGACCGCACACGCATTCTTTTGTTCCCTCATATTTTGTTCGAGTATACACGAACTCAACTCTGTGACGTCACGGCGCGGTGGTGGCGCGTCGATCGCACTTCCGGTCTGGGGCTGTGGGCAGACGTCCCCACGCCAGACGTGTATTCCTGCGTTGTTTTGAAAGGAACCACACAAAAACCTGTCTTCTCGTCAAAACGCCGCCACTGGGGCCATACCAAAAGTGTCGAGAAAGGTTTAAAGGTCAGTTTTCACGTGCTCGGTTCGTCCGAGAATCTGGATATGTGCCGCGAAAAGGGAAAAACAGATGCCGTCGGACAACGATTGCTTGGGCGGGAAGCACTTTGGGTTGAATTCACGGATACTTGGGGTCATCAGATTTATTTGTTTTCTTCCAACATGAACGCCAGAAAACCGTCAAGTAGTGCGGACCACCTGCGGACTACGTTCGGTGCGTCTTCAAGTCCAAACGGCCGCCTGATCGTTCGAACTGTCGTCTGCTCTTTCAAACGTTTCTGCTTGTCGTCTGCTCTCTTATAGACGACGCCGGCCCGAAGACCAAATTTGGTCCGCTACTTTCGATAAGAAGTAAGTGCAGGCCTCAAAAGACTTAAATTTGAAGGTTGGTAACCAGGCTCGATGTAAACAGTAGATACACGGAGATGTTTATCATAGTTACCAGTGACCATCACCGACTTGTTATGCCTAATTCAGTTGGTCCGATTCTGCTTGCAATTTTCAGTATCGACGTCGACCATCTCAGCTACGGTTCACGCTTTTGCAGCCGGAGTGGCGTCGCGACTGAAAATTGCGAGCGAAATATCATCATGCGAATCAGGCTTTGGCGTCCATTCTGCGGCGTCCACGCGGAATGAATCGTCACATGTCACATTATTCACGCGAAGGTTTGCGGTGTAACAAGCCTCGGTAATTCCGCTGACACCGCTCAAGATAGTCAGACATGGCCAAGAAGACGTAGAATCAACAATTCGAACGCGAAAAAGGGCAGGGGGACTCACACCGACGCCGACAACATCGCCTTTCAATGGTTTGTTTATGCGCGATGGCGAGCTTCTTGCCCACACCCACATCGCGCATACGCGGCGCCGGTGACGTCCGCTAGGGGGCGCTCCGGTTTGTTTGTAAACATGAGTTGGTGTATAGGGCACAGACTTGTACCGTACGCATTACAAGTAATCAAATTACTTGTAATCGATTACTTTTTGGAGTAATTTTGTAATCAGTTGATTACTTTTATTAGGCAGTAATCACAAGAGTAATCTGATTACTTTTTGAAGTAATAAAATTACTTGTAACCGTTACTATTTTTCCACGGGACCCTTCCTCCCCCCCCCCCCCCCCCCCGGCACACGCCTTTTTTTTCTGAAATGACAAAAATACAATTTGCTTCTTTTTTCGAACGGAAAAAGAAAGATTTTTGCGGAGCTGTAGGAAACGAGGTCAATCCCTTTCTATGTACAGTTTCTGTGGAATGTCCGTTGTTTTTTTTTTCGAGCAGGGACTGGGAGTGGGAAGCCCCAGGGAAGCCACAGTGCGTGACAAAGGCCATGCAGGGCGAAGTTTGAGGGAGCAGAATGTAGCTTTGTAAGTACTTCGTTCAAACTAGCCCCCTCACGCATACACACACAGAAATAAAAAAAATGAAAAAAAATCCTGCTTAGGGTACCTACTCGCAGCCCGTAGGAGAACCAGAACCGAAGATTGCCTAAAGCGGATGCAAAATATAACAAAGCCAGTTGAAATATTTCCCCATTTCTTCTACGTGGTCTTTGTGACAAGCAATGTTTGGAGTTGAGAAGTGGTCGGGGCGATCTCTTCCGCTAATGGATACTCCACATGATCCGTTTTAAATCCTGGAGCTGCTGCTCTTTTGTATAACATGCGAGCTCATCCACATGTGAATAATAAAATGAGCGACGCCAACTTTAAGCGACAACCCTTGCTCAAGCTTAACAAGATCTAGAACCCCCTCCGCTCCCCCCCCCCCCCCCCCCACACACACACACACACTGGCGGAAGCCCAAATCATTAAACTTCTTCTAACGAATTCTATGCTTGTGTCCGCATTGTGAAGGTGCAACGACCACGAAGAGGGAACCAGTTTTTCTTCTCCAATACTTGCGCAAATGTGAAATATAGGTTGGAAGTAGTTCATTGTTATGAGCGCTAAAGATGTGTCTTCACACAATAAAGTAATCGGAAAAGTAACGGTTACTTCTTTAAGTAATGACCAATTACTTTTGCCGTCGAGTAATCACGTAGTCTAATCGAATACTTTTTATCCAAGAGTAATAGTAATTGTAATCGATTACTTTTTTTTAGTGACGTGTAGAAGACTGATAGGGCAGGAGATCGAACTATATGGGGCGCTTTATCGACCTTGTTGTTAAAGCCCATTCATGTTTCAAAAGTAGCGCAAGGTGTGTCGATGCACGAGGCGCGGCCCTTGGGAAGATCATGGCGGCACAGCGCAGCACTGAGCTAGATTTCAGACGCCATGCTCTTCCTAGAAGTGGCGCGCGGCACGTTACTCGAGCATTTCCCCAAAAATGAATGGCGCCACTTTCCCAGGATAGAGAGGCTTTACTTGTTGTCCCCACAGCCCGGTGTTTACTAACACAGCATGACAAAGAAATTGAACCTCGCCATGCACGGTCTGGGTACGAGCGCGTCGCTCTTACCAGCGCTTTGGTCGCACGAGGAGTTACCTTCGAATCGTCATCTTCAATATCGCTGATCAAAAATAAACAAGAAAATTCAGTTTGTGGTCCCCACAGCTGAAGCGTGCCACTAGAGGCGTGACTGTTTGATCTCCTCCCCAGTATGCATAGGTCAGGTTTAATCGACTTCGGAAATGCAGTGGCCTAAATTGAGATTGATGGGAAAACCTGACACAGAGGTGGAAAAATGGTTAAAACACAAAAAGAGACAATTAGAAAATGCAAGACGTTTACAAGTTTCAAGTTTCTTTATTCCTCTTCATACAAGAAGAGAGGGAGAGGGGAAAAAGCAGTACAAAACTGCTTGACAGTGCCCTCTCCTCCCCAACAGCAACAGCAGAAGAGGCACTCAAAACTAAACCGCTCTCAAGGGTACACAGTCAGATTTCTCACGAAACTAGTAAAGATAGTATGCGTTTGTTAGAACAGTTTTCAATTGTAATATTCCGCAATAAAAAAATAGTTTAACATTTTGGGCAGCTGGTATCTCACCATCTGATTTCCGTAGTTTGTTCTCGAGCGCGGGACCGTCCAGGCTTCGGCATGTTGGGTGGCATACGAGGTGCTTTGTCAGTGAAGGGAAGCAAGAAAAAGAAGACTATTTCCCGGGTGGTTTATCGCTGCTTTATATGCCAGGGCAAGTTTATACTCATAATAAGTCGTGATTGGAACAATTCCTAATTTATTGAATAACGGTGCCGTGTGGCTGTCATGTGCTTCATTACACAAAACACGAATTACTTCTTTCTGAAGTATATGAATACAATGAATATTTACAGAAGTTGTATTTCCCCATACCAAGAAACAGTAATTAAAACAAGAGTAGAATAAAGAGTTATAAACAAGTCGTAGTACAGACTGGGTAAGGTTTTTCTACGCTTATAAATTATACCTAGCACCTTCGATACTTTTTTCGCTATCATCTGAACTGTTTCATCCCATCGCATGTATTCATTAAACATAACACCAAGAACTTTGACATTCTGCACCATTTCTATACCACGTGAGTCTATGGAGAGAACCTGATTTCCGCTTATTTTCACCACATTTGACCTGAAAACAACAGCTTTCGTTTTATTACTATTTATCACTAAGGAGTTCTGGACCGTCCACGTATAAAGCGTTTCTAGAAATGTATTACCTGTCTTCATAATGTCCGAAATATCGGACCCTGGAAAAAAGCATCATCTGCATAGATTATCATGTTTGCTTCATCGTCAATGTGAGCTATATCGTTAATACACAGTTTAAATAAAAGAGGCCCTAAAATACTACCTTGTGGAAAACCTGCATTAAGTTTTCTAGACTCAGAACGTTGGCAGTTGATTACAACACTTTGAAAGCGAAACTGTAAGTAACTCTCGAGTATTTTCAGGGCTATTCCCCGAATACCTGAAAGTTCTAGTTTTTGAAGGAGAGTTTTATGATTAATGCGATGGAAAGCTTTTGAAAAATCAATAAAGATTCCCAATGTAAGAAGTCTATTTTCAATATTGTTTAGAATTAAATCTTTTTGGTTATGTAACGCTAACCCTGTCGAGTACCCTTTCCGAAACCCGTACTGCCGGGGACTAAGAATTGAGAATTTCCCCAAAAAAGTGTAAAGTCTTTTATGTATGATTTTTTCCAATCCTTTTGAAAATATTGGTAAAATGGAGACTGGCCTGTAATTACTAAGATCATTCCTATCCCCTGCTTTATATATGACAGAAACCTTTGCTATCTGCATTTTACGCTCAAAAACACCAGTTTCGAGACACATTAAATATGGGAGTTAAAATAAAAGCAATAGACTCTATAACATATATAATGGGCTTTATTTGAATGTCCTGAGAATCAGAACTTCTGCTGTTTTTTAGGCTCATAAAATTTGAAATAACTTCTTCCTCGCTAGTTGGAGAGAGAAATATGTTGTCAGAAAGATATTTAACATATTTTGAAGCTTCAACAGAGTGAACGCTGTTAACTAAGTCCCTGTAATGCCGAATTAGAGCGCAGCTCTTGAGGAGGAGAAGGGGAGGATACGGAGGAGACGGTATGCCCCTCCTCCTCATCCGCACCCTCTCCTCCTCCCTCCTCATCTACTCCTCCCGTGCTCCTCGCCTCCTCCCGCTCTTCTCCTCCCCCTCCTCCCTCCCGCGTGGTGCATTATGGGAAACGTCCCATAATGCAACGCGCGCGTCACCGCGGTGCATTATGGGACGCTTTCCCTATAATGCACCGCTGCGGTTACGCCGACGGCGACGGCGAACGCCGACGCTGCTCAAACCGGAAATGGGCGCCTAAGAGCTGCCCTCTAAAAAGGAGGACCGGCAGCGACGCTCTCTGTCCTCGTTGTTGGTTTGGACACAGCTGCAATACAAATTATTGCTGCTTTACACGCAGTTGCAGGGCGTTTTCCGGCTTTGTAATTAATAAAAACTGCTACCAAAACACCTCGTCACATCAATATAGTTGGTGCAGCATTGAAAATGTCACGCCACACTCTAAAAAAAAGCCTGTGCGTCTACTTTCCCGCACAACACTCGGAGAACCAGTCACCGCAACTTACGGAGGCAACTCAGTGAATGACGATGCCGAAACATATGTTTAGACCAAAAAACGCACTCTGGGTTGTGACATATTAAGCAATGCAAAACGTCACGCTTGCATTGCTTAATGTCACAACTCAGAGTGCGTTTTTTGGTCTAAACACATGTTTCGGCATCGTCATTCGCTGAGCTGCCTCCGTAAGTTGCGGTGATTGGTTCTCCAAGTGTTGTGCGGGAAAGTAGACGCACGGGCTTTTTTTGGAGTGCAAGAGCCGATGGAGCAAACAGTGTTCGCAAAACCGAACAAAAAAAAAAAAAAAAACAGTGGTCGGGATGGTCTAATTGGTGAAGGCGTCGCCCGGGATAGGCGAAAGTTGCGGGCTCGATCCCCGCTCCTGGCCCAATTTTGGCCAGCTCTCTTTTTCTTTTCCT
This sequence comes from Ixodes persulcatus, assembly GCA_013358835.2. Classification (NCBI taxonomy): domain Eukaryota; kingdom Metazoa; phylum Arthropoda; class Arachnida; order Ixodida; family Ixodidae; genus Ixodes; species Ixodes persulcatus. The sequence goes on from JABSTQ010000932.1 coordinate 19,622, forward strand.
TCCCCTGACATTAATGCAATAAATTCAGTAATGACACTCCTCCCACCTTTGTTCACAATATTACTACGGCTGCACCTGTCAATCTTCCCTCGCTTCCATCATATATTATATACGGTGCAGCCTGTCCTCATAGGGCGGCGGTCCCCCAGATATCCTGGAAGACGGGCCCTTTCCGGGATTTGCAAACGGAAATGACGTGCCACGTCAGTGCCGCAACTCGGAACTAGCATGGACCTTAAACCAGCAGCGGCTGTCGTCTACCCAGTCGAGCGAATTCGAAACTAATAGTAAAACTGAGAGCTGGTCAAAAATTGAGTCCACCAAAACCCGTGGCCGGGATGGTCTAATCAGTTAAGGCGTCGCCCTGGATAGGTGAAGGTTTCGGTTTGATCCCCTCTCCTGGCCCAAAGTTTCGCCCGCTCTCTTTCCCTTTCCCTAACTTTAATGCAATAAATTAAATAATCAGTCTCTCCCTCTTCATTCACAATATATATATATATATATATATATATATATATATATATATATATACAGGGTGTTTCACGAAAGGTGAACAAATTCGATATTGCGAAAACTACGCGTCGCAACAAAAAAAGACTTATGTCCTTTTAGTCCTGGGCCAGGGGCCTATTTAGGAAAATTATTAAAGTCCGGGATAATTAGATTGTTAATTCTTTTTGCGTACTTTCCTTTTTTAATATTGTGTTTAAGGGCATGGTTTCAATTAAAAAAATGCTCAGCATCATCGAAAAACACTAAATCAACAAATTGCAGAACGATACAAGGCACGCGCAGTTATTTTACGGCTTTCTGAAAAACCTCAAAAATTCGACGGGTTTTTAAGTTTCGGTTTGCTATCAGAGCGCATCTCGGCCCCGGCGGCAATGCGCCCCGTGGAGAGATAGTGCGACCAACCTCTGCTGCGCTGTCATCGCGCGACGCAGCAGAGGCTGGTTGCACTATTTCTCGACAGGGCGCGGTGCCGTCGGGGCCGAGATGCGCTCCGATAGCAAACCAAAACTTAAAAACCCGTCGAATTTGTGCGGTTTTTCAGAAAGCCGTAAAATGCTTCGCGTGCCTTGTATCGTTCTGCAATTTGTTGATTTAGTGTTTTTCGACGATGCTGAGCAATTTTCTAATTGAAACCATGCCCTTAAACACAGTATTAAAAAAGTTAAGTACGCAAAAATAATTAACAATCTAATTATCCCGGACTTTAATAATTTTCCTAAATAGGCATCTGGCCCAAGACCAAAACGACACAAGTCTTTTTTTGTTGCGAGGCGTAGTTTTCGCAATATCGAATTTGTCCACCTTTCGTGAAACACCCTATATATATATATATATATATATATATATATATATATTGTGAATGAAGAGGGAGAGAGTGATTATTTAATTTATTGCATTAAAGTTAGAGAAAGGGAAAGAGAGCGGGCGAAAAATTGGGCCAGGAGAGGGGATCAAACCTCAACCTTCACCTATCCAGGGCGACGCCTTAACTGATTAGACCATCCCGGCCACGGGTTTCGGTGGACTCAATTTTTGACCAGCTCTCAGTTTTACTATTAGTTTCGAATTCGCTCGACTGGGTAGACGACAGCCGCTGCTGGTTTAAGGTCCATGCTAGTTCCGAGTTGCGGCACTCACGTGGCACGTCATTTCCGTTTGCAAATCCCGGAAAGGGCCCGTCTTCCAGGATATCTGGGGGACCGCCGCCCTATGAGGACAGGCTGCACCGTATATAATATCTGATGGAAGCGAGGGAAGATTGACAGGTGCAGCCGTAGTAATATTGTGAACAAAGGTGGGAGGAGTGTCATTACTGAATTTATTGCAGTAATGTTAGGGAAAGAGAAAGAAAAAGAGAGCTGGCCAAAATTGGGCCAGGAGCGGGGATCGAGCCCGCAACTTTCGCCTATCCGGGGCGACGCCTTCACCAATTAGACCATCCCGGCCACTGTTTTTTTTTTTTTTTTGTTCATCTTTGCGAACTCTGCTTGCTCCATCGGCTCTTGCACTCCAAAAAAAGCCCGTGCGTCTACTTTCCCATACAACACTTGGAGAACCAATCACCGCAACTTACGGAGGCAGCTCTGCGAATGACGATGCCGAAACATGAGTTTAGACCAAAAAACGCACTCTGAGTTGTGACATTTAAGCAATGCAAGCGTGACGTTTTGCATTGGTAATATGTCACAACCCAGAGTGCGTTTTTTGGTCTAAACATATGTTTCGGCATCGTCATTCGCTGAGTTGCCTCCGTAAGTTGCGGTGATTGGTTCTCCGAGTGTTGTGCGGGAAAGTAGACGCACAGGCTTTTTTTAGAGTGTGGCGTGACATTTTCAATGCTGCACCAACTATATTGATGTGACGAGGTGTTTTGGTAGCAGTTTTTATTAATTACAAAGCCGGAAAACGCCCTGCAACTGCGTGTAAAGCAGCAATAATTTGTATTGCAGCTGTGTCCAAACCAACAACGAGGACAGAGAGCGTCGCTGCCGGTCCTCCTTTTTAGAGGGCAGCTCTAAGGCGCCCATTTCCGGTTTGAGCAGCGTCGGCGTCGCCGTCGCCGTCGGCGTAACCGCGCGGTGCATTATGGGAAACGTCCCATAATGCACCGCGGTGACGCGCGCGTTGCATTATGGGACGTTTCCCATAATGCACCACGCGGGAGGGAGGAGGCGAGGAGCACGGGAGGAGTAGATGAGGAGGGAGGAGGAGAGGGTGCGGATGAGGAGGAGGGGCATACCGTCTCCTCCGTATCCTCCCCTTCTCCTCCTCAAGAGCTGCGCTCTAATTCGGCATTGCAGGGACTTAGTTAACAGCGTTCACTCTGTTGAAGCTTCAAATATGTTAAATATCTTTCTGACAACATATTTCTCTCTCCAACTAGCGAGGAAGAAGTTATTTCAAATTTTATGAGCCTAAAAAACAGCAGAAGTTCTGATTCTCAGGACATTCAAATAAAGCCCATTATATATGTTATAGAGTCTATTGCTTTTATTTTAACTCCCATATTTAATGTGTCTCGAAACTGGTGTTTTTGAGCGTAAAATGCAGATAGCAAAGGTTTCTGTCATATATAAAGCAGGGGATAGGAATGATCTTAGTAATTACAGGCCAGTCTCCATTTTACCAATATTTTCAAAAGGATTGGAAAAAATCATACATAAAAGACTTTACACTTTTTTTGGGAAACGCTCAATTCTTAGTCCCCGGCAGTACGGGTTTCGGAAAGGGTACTCGACAGGGTTAGCTTTACATAACCCTAAAGATTTAATTCTAAACAATATTGAAAATAATCTTCTTACATTGGGAATCTTTATTGATTTTTTCAAAAGCTTTCCATCGCATTAATCATAAAACTCTCCTTCAAAACTAGAACTTTCAGGTATTCGGGGAATAGCCCTGAAAAATACTCGAGCGTACTCCGCAGGTGGTCCGCACTACTTGACGGATTTCTGGCGTTCATGTTGGAAGAAAACAAATCTGATGACCCCAAGTATCCGTGAATTCAACCCAAAGTGCTCCCCGCCCAAGCAATCGTTGTCCGACGGCATCTGCTTTTCCCTTTTCGCGGCACATATCCAGATTCTCGGACGAACCGAGCACGTGAAAACTGAGCTTTAAACCTTTCTCGACACTTTTGGTATGGCCCCAGTGGCAGCGTTTTGACGAGAAGGCAGGTTTTTGTCTGGTTCCTTTCAAAACAGCGCAGGAATACACGCCTGGCGTGGGGACTTCTGCCCACAGCCCCAGACCGGAAGTGCGATCGACGCGCCACCACCGCGCCGTGACGTCACAGAGTTGAGTTCGTGTATACTCGAACAAAATATGAGGGAACAAAAGAATGCGTGTGCGGTCGCCATATTTAAAAAAATAGCGGCCCTCACACCAAAGAGGCCTAGGTAGTATTTGCATGCAATCACTCATCCAACATGTGGATGCCCAACATGTCAAGGTTACAGAAATTCTAGATTGAGATTTATCTAAATTAGCGTATTGATACGATACTCACAATTATATCACGAGATGAAAAAACTAAGCTGCAAATAAATCGGCTTCCATGTCCTCTTCTCGTGGGGGTATAGCTCAGGGGTAGAGCATTCGACTGCAGATCGAGAGGTCCCCGGTTCAAATCCGGGTACCCCCTCTTTTTGAAAATTATTAGTTTGTTTTGCTTAGCTCTCTGAAAGCTGCTCGCCCCAAC
>JABSTQ010000934.1:0-38693 GCA_013358835.2 Ixodes persulcatus
CTCTTGCGACGTAACTGGGAACACGTCAATGTCGCCCGCGTGTATTACAGAGAATAAGCTTGAATGCAGGAGCCCCCAGTCGTTCTGAGCTCCGTCAATTAAAAATGCTGTAGTGGTCGTATGGCTTCAGTATTCCTGCTTTGGGAATCTGGAATTCTCACCTTTGAGGAACAACAAACTGGCACCTGCTGGCTCTTAGGCCGTGGAAACTGCCAGAAGGATTTGCGATTACATCCAAGTACCAATTTCTTTGACCAGCCACCTACAGCACACTAAGCCGGATAAATTCAAAATTACATGTGCGTGACATAATATGCCTCTTGTGACAAAACTGGGCACACGTTTTGTCGCCACCAGCAAAGCTTCAGCTTTCACTGAAGCTTGTTTTGCTGCAATACATGCGTGTACTGCAGCAAAACAAGCTTCAGTGAAAGCGTCCCCAGTTGTTTTGAGCTCCGTCAATTAAATATGCCATACCGCTTGTCTGGCTTCAGTATTGCTGCTTCAGAGCAAACTAGAAAATCTGGAATCCTCACCTTTGAACAAGAATGAACTGGCGCCTGCTGGCTTGTGGGCCGTGGAAACTGCAAGAGAGATTTGAGATTAGTTACACACAAGTAACAATTTTCTTGAGTAGCTGCCTACAGCACACTCAAAATTTCATGCACGGGATATAGATGCCTCATGCCACGGGACCCCCTTTATCCTTGTTTTCCGTTAACTCTGCTCACCTTCGCCGCTTGCCTCCAATTTTTGTGCTACATCTCTAATCTCGATTCCCTGGTTCCCAAAGGCCATGCCATTACTTGTGCCAGGCACGGATCTGTCAGCTTCGCGACCGTCACTATTGTGGCATGAATGCCACGGCACCTGGGCACTTAATGTGTTCTTTTATTACTTTGAGCATGGCTGAAAACAGGTGGATGGGGTGTCTGGTGTGCCCTTTGCTTATTTGCGGATCGTTCCGAAAACAGAGGGTAGGCACTTCTGCGATCTGGGTGCATGCTCGGTATTTTACAATAGTTGAAACTGAACTCTGCAGAAATCTTGAAACATAACAAAAAGAATGTACATGCCAAAAGGCATAGCAAATGAAACACCCACCATATATCTATTTTCATTACTTGTCAGCAAGAAGCTGTTGTATATGTAGCCTCCCTTGCTTAAGCCGCTCCTCCCTAGTGTCCCGGTTGGGTCTCGTTCTGAAGAATCGTCGGTGGAGACCCGAGGTGCGCTCAACATCAGATTACTTTTTTTGAGTCAGAACCATATACTTGCTGAGTGGTAGTATACCCAAACTAATCTCAGGCATATTATTTATAGTGCATTTTAAATTGAGAGGCCTGATGTAAAATGAGACGTCAATACTGACGCGCCCCTTTTGCGAACATAAAATTTTGAAGGCCTTGTACCCCTCGCTAGATGGACAAGGCACATGAATCCGGGGAGAGGACGAAATTTTTACCTTAACATCACGACTCAATGCCCATCCCCAGATATTTGACCACCACACTTCTAGAAAAAATAATTTTTTAGAAGACACCGAGTCATCGACCACCCTTACAAAAGCCTGAACCGAGCATACTCGTACCGTGGCTTGTTTGCTCCGTGCTGCCCCCGAGTTAACTTGGGCTGACAATTTTTTTTTTTAAATGGAACCCACGTTTTTAGTTTCGGTTTCACTTGTTGAGGCAGGTGGATACTTTTGTAAAGCTTCCCTCCTATGCGCTTTCGAGTCAACATATTTGCGATGGCCAACCACCGGGCTTTGATTTTGCACTCCTTGACGAATGCTAAAACTCACATAGGCGGGCAATAGCTTACCTTGAAAATACTTGCTCTTGGTGGCCGAGAACAAATTCGTGTTCCTGATTGGCAGCCATCTGCTGCCGAGAATACCTGCAGATATCCGAAAGAACCCAGTCTTAGTCTAATACAGATGCTTTGGCCGGACAGAGACACAAAGGCCTGAGACAAGACCATTATAAAGACGGGAAATAGAGTGTCTGTGAGGAATGAAACACACAACTCAGATAGGCATCAATCACTCACCTTGAAAACACTTGCCATGAGCGGCAAAGAGCAAACTTCTGGCCTTGATTGGCTTGCCTCCAAGACCTGCATGTATAAAAAAGAACCCGGGCTTAGTCAAACTTGGGTGTTTTTGCAGAAGAGAGACAACGAAATACTAATGGAAGACCACTACACATAGGAAATGGAATCCAAGGGGAATGGAACACAAAATTCATATAGGCGGGCAATAGCTAACCTTGAAAATACTTGCTCTTAGTGGCCGAGAACAAACTCGTGTTCCTGATTGGCAGCCATCTGCTGCCGAGAATAGCTGCAGATATCCGAAAGAACCCAGTCTTAGTCTAATACAGATGCTTTGACCGGACAGAGACACAAAAGCCTGACCCAAGACCACTATAAAGACAGGAAATAGAGTGTCTGTGAGGAATGAAACACACAACTCAGATAGGCATCAATCACTCACCTTGAAAACACTTGCCATGAGCGGCAAAGAGCAAACTTCTGGCCTTGATTGGCTTGCCTCCAAGACCTGCATGTATAAAAAAGAACCCGGGCTTAGTCAAACTTGGGTGTTTTTGCAGAAGAGAGACAACGAAATACTAATGGAAGACCACTACACATAGGAAATGGAATCCAAGGGGAATGGAACACAAAATTCATATAGGCGGGCAATAGCTAACCTTGAAAATACTTGCTCTTAGTGGCCGAGAACAAACTCGTGTTCCTGATTGGCAGCCATCTGCTGCCGAGAATAGCTGCAGATATCCGAAAGAACCCAGTCTTAGTCTAATACAGATGCTTTGACCGGACAGAGACACAAAAGCCTGACCCAAGACCACTATAAAGACAGGAAATAGAGTGTCTGTGAGGAATGAAACACACAACTCAGATAGGCATCAATCACTCACCTTGAAAACACTTGCCATGAGCGGCAAAGAGCAAACTTCTGGCCTTGATTGGCTTGCCTCCAAGACCTGCATGTATAAAAAAGAACCCGGGCTTAGTCAAACTTGGGTGTTTTTGCAGAAGAGAGACAACGAAATACTAATGGAAGACCACTACACATAGGAAATGGAATCCAAGGGGAATGGAACACAAAATTCATATAGGCGGGCAATAGCTAACCTTGAAAATACTTGCTCTTAGTGGCCGAGAACAAACTCGTGTTCCTGATTGGCAGCCAATTGCTGCCGAGAATAGCTGCAGATATCCGAAAGAACCCAGTCTTAGTCTAACACAGATGCTTTGGCTGGACAGAGACACAAAAGTCTGATACAAACCACAAAAAGCAGGAAATGGTGTCTGCGAGAGATGAAAACAGACCCAGGTGGAGAGGCTCATTCTGTTTCACCCTAGTCAAATAATGTAGCTCATTTTGCTAAAACAATCAGGGGCGGACTTAGAGGGGGGGTCCGGATGTCCTGACCCCCCTCTTGATTTCTGCATGTGTAAAATTTAGGGTGTGAAACGAGGGAGAGGGGGAGGGGGCTCCTAAACATATGGTACGCTGACCAACACGTGACCCCCCCCCCCCCTCAGAAAATTCCTGCATCCTCCCCTGAAAACAATGCATATTTGCTAAAAAAAGTATAATATCTATTTTGCCTTATTCAGCAGAGTTGACTGCCAAGGGTACCTGCACACCAGAACAAGTCACACTTAGTCACAGTTTTTTTTTTCTTTTCTTTTGATGAGCGACAACAGAATCCTAAACGGGTGATGAAACAAAATATGAGCCCAGCAAGGCAGGCTAGGCCGACAAATGAGGTTCTATTCTCGGTCACTTGTAATATTTGGTGGGAATAGTAAAGTAAATGAAAATAAGGCAATCTCTCTTGCAGCCGACAGCTGCAAACGAAATTCATATACCTCGATAAACGACCTGGAAATAAAATTGGGTGGTGGCTGAGTGGTTTAAGGTGTCAAATTTCAAACTCACAGGCTGTGTAGTTCTGGTTTAAGTCCTCCTGGTGTAGATTTTTACACCTATTATTATATTTAAATTTTTTTTCTTTCGATTTTTGAGGCCCTAGCACATAATTTATACGCTAATTCACCTTTAGAAGCATTTTAATTATACTCCGCGGCTTCCTATACTCTGTTTCACCTTATGATGTACCGCAGAAAAGGCCACGAGCACGAGCTCCTTGCTCTGGGTCAGATCTCGGCGGCACAAGCTCTCGTGCATTAAGGGCAGCTACCAACGCTATGAGCTAACGCTTCTAGCCTCCGCTGCGGTACAACATCAGGTGAAACAGGAGTATAGTGCTCGTAATAAATTCTCAGTAAGAGCGGCTTTCAATTTTTCTTCTTTTGCTCTCGCTGCTGCTTGTTTCCTCACCCTTAAAATGCTGACAACTCGACACAAAAGTAATAAAAAATGTGTTTCAAATGTGATGAAGATCAGCATTTCCAAGTTGTACCCCTGCTTCATGCCCCGACCATGCCACCATACCATACCTGAGTGCAGTGACGAATGGTCCCAAGTGCTGCGACTCGACCCTATATGGCCTTACGGTGTGGTCCGACTCATGCAGCACTTGTGCTTCGTGATGAGCCAGTGAGCGAGGTGCGACCTGCTAGACCTGCGCAAGCCACAGCTTTACAGCCTGCAAAGGGTGGGAAGATGCCCCTCCCTTTGCAGAGCTAGCAATAGCTCACCAAGAAGCTATTACAAGCACTAGGGAGCCACAGAGTGTGAATAAAAGCACTTCTGAATGTGAATTAGTGTGTAAATTATGCATCTATACGTTAAAACTCTAAGAAATAAGTATATATATATATATAGATACTTGTACTAAAAAAAAACAAAAAATAAAAAAGATGTCTCCACATGGGCTTGAACCTAGAGCTCCACTGCCCTTGATTTCAGTTCCCTAAGGCCTGCGTCAGATGGGGCAACTTTTCCAGCAATTTTGAGGTTGCTGGCGGGTTGTTCCCTAGGTTTTCCCAGATCAGCACGAATGACTGAGATCAGGTTTGACTCGAAACGGACGAGCAACTTGAACAACTAGAAGTGTGAAGCGGCAGCAGCCAATCAGGGACGCAATATTTTCACGTGACACCCCCGTGGTGGTGATGACAGCTAAAGACTTGGCTCTGGTTTGAAATAGATCGTTTTTGGAAATAAACTGTTTCAAAAAGATGAGTTAGTATTCTCAGCACAATTTAAAGATATAAAAACATGTTTTTTTTCGATATAACTGTGCATCTAAATAGTGCAAGAAAAATAAAATTTCATGATGATGATGGCAAGTCGTAGCAATTCAGTTCCTGCGTGTGAACGCGGGTGGCCCGTGTTGCTGGTGTTGCGACATCAAGTTGCAGGGTGAAATTGCCCCGTCTGAAGCGGGCCAAGAAGGCCCGCTTCAGACGGGGCAATTTTACCAAGCAACGAGGCCCCCTTCAGACGGGGCAATTTCACCCAGCAACTTGACGTCGCAACACCAGCAACACGGGCCGCCCGCGTTCACACGCAGAAACCGAATTGCTACGACTTGCCATCATCATAATGAAATTTTATTTTTCTTGCACTATTTAGATGCACAGTTATATAAAAAAAACATGTTTTTATATCTTTAAATTGTGCTGAGAATACTAACTCATCGTTTTGAAACAGTTTATTTCCAAAAACGATCCATTTCAAACCAGAACTAAGTTTTCAGTTGTCATCATCACCACCACAGGGGTGTCGTGTGAAAATATCACATTCCTGATTGGCTGCTGCCGTTTCAAACGTCTCCGAGTTGAGGGAGTTGCTCGTCCGCTTCGAGCCGGACCCGATCTCAGCAGTTCGTGTCGATCTAGGAAAAGCTAGGGAACAACCCGCCAGCAACCCCGAAATTGCTGGAGAAGTTGCCCCGTTTGAAGCGGGCCTAAGACACCCCATTGTCTGGTACCGAAACCATTTAGGAAAGTTTGGGTGTTTAAACGTCGTACTAACCTTTTTACAAAAACAAACAAACAACAACAGAAAAACACATTTCAGAGGGAAAAGTTTGTGTCTTTTTTATAAAATTTATCATTCCAATACTTCACTAAAAAACAAACTAATGTTAAATCCTGTTTTCATCTCGCCACGCGTAGATCATCAATGCAAAGTCGGAATTCCTCATTGCGTTACCTCAGCCTATTATAACTCTTTTATTCCAAGGACATATTCAGAGTGGAATCGCCTTCCCGCGCAATTCGTAAACATACCGTCTTTTGACTTGTTTAAAAGTGCGTTGACTACTTATCTATGCTAATATATTTTTGTTTGTTTGCCTTGTTCTATAAATTTCTTAAATTTTTACACATTTTTTTTTTTACATTTTTATTTCTTGGCTTTTAGTGTTTGTATTTTCTTTGTGTTCCAAATTTGTCTTGTACCACTCTCCTCTGTAATGCCCCAGGGCCTTGAGGGTACTTAAATAAATAAATAATAAATAAATAAATAATAAAGGGAATGTACCATTATGTTCAGTGAAGTTCGGTGACAAGAGTCGGGACTTGAGCAGGAATGCCGTTATCCTTGGTGTGACCCCATGAGACTGTCTTGCTCCCTTTGCTGGGGTTTATGTAACTGAAGTACCTGTACGCAAAGTAGACGAAAAACATGTGAATAACACTCATTATTCACAAGAAAATTTGTCAACATCCAAAATGACCCCTGGAGAAAATTATGCGAGGAATTTTTCGGCCACGCTGGCCGAGTCACCTCTCGTGGCCAATGCTTCTTTGCAACTTTAATTATAGTGAGCAGTTATAGGGCATATTACCAACAAAGTGGAATTTGGTTTTGTACGAAACTACCACACACAAAACAGCACTCTAATACAGTATGTTGAGGTACCTCTGAACAAAATCCAGGGTTTCATGGTGCGTCCTTCAGATACCTAATGTTGAACATGAAATATGTGCACCAAGGAGTGAGCAAACACTGACTTCCAATGAGTCTCAAGCACCAGCGACATGTCGACTAGGAGTGCAATATGTAGAAAAGGTCGTCTAGAAGTGTGCAGCCAAGATGAAAAAGCAAGATATAACGATATCAGAATAAGATCACACAAGAAAGGCTCGTTGTAGTCATCTACAATCTAGGCACAGTGATGAGTCGACCGACGTACAGCCGCGATTCACTTTGCGTTGATTGAGGTGAAACATGGTCAATGAAAAGATAAAAAACGCGTTTTTTTTTTTTTTTTTACACAATTTGCTTTGCGCAGTTGGGCGGCGTCACAAAAATCTGACTCACTCGCTAGCGTTTCTCAACTTCGTTCGGCGCCAGTCGGCACCACAAATCGGTGGTCGGCACTCGTGGACTAAACGGGAGGAAAAAAGTACGAGCTCAGAGCCGAGCGTCGATCGTGACTTTCCTAAAGAGAAGCTCCGGTAACACTTCGGCGACTCGTCAGCTTCAAACAACGCCTCTTCGAACGAGCCCGCGAATCCACTGCGTCAAACGGTCGCGGCAGAAAGCACGCCGGAAGGCACGCCGGAAGGAAGGGGGCTGGAGGCTGAGTATCCGAAAGAGACGCGGCGCTGGTTTTCTATTTCGCACATGAGATAACAAGATAGCAAATCTATTATAGCCGAGTGAACACTGAATGACGTTACATTGGAGTACACGCAGTTGAAACGACGCCTGCAACAGAGCATAGCGGCACAGCTAGAGGCTTTCAACAGGGGACACGCGTTCAGAAAAGCTGCGATTTCAAAACTTCATGTCTCCTTTCTGTCCTTCGGTGTTTAGTTTGATCCGTGTACACCAAAGCACTCAATGCTGCAAGTAATAAAGTCGTGCATACGTACCTTTCGAAGCGATTGAAAGTGTGGCGGTTTCGCTCCGCTGCGCAGTTGCATGCTCTGATGCTCGGTGGCTCGGCTTGGCGGCTCTCTCGGCGGCTTGGCGGCTCTCTCTGGCTCTCTCGCCGGCTTGGCGGCTTGGCCAGGCTTGGCCTCGGCTACAGCGCAGGCTCGCGCCCTTCAAACGGAGGAACTGCATATCCGGAACGCGAACTGGCGCGCGCGCGGGTTGACGATGGAATCGTGGAAACTCATCTAAAAAGACGAGACTGTGACGTATCGTTTGATGACTGGCAATGCACGTATTTTTCACGTCCTTTTTTTATACAGTGTGTGAATTTCGCGAAACAGGCGACGAAGAGTGGTGGGTGAAATGTGCTCGCATGTTCTCGTGGATTTTGTGTACGACGTAGGATTACCAGAAAGGTGGGTAAATATCGATAAATGCGCCTAAGAACTACATGCACGCGTCCTGTCAGACCTATTCACCCTCATTATTTTATCGTCCGAACTGACATTGTCGCGTGTCGCGTTCGATTTGGGCGATTTGGGTCCCAACACCGATAGTTTCTTGTATTGCGATGTTGTGTTGCAACATCAAATTGTATCGCGGTACGTTGGGTTTATCGTTCGGCGATCAACTTTTGTTGCATTACAACAACTACAATAAACATTTGTTGGAAAACGATCACTCCAATAAGCACATCGTTATTGGGCTTTCTCATTGAAAGGTAAGTCGCGGGTGTTCCAGCTAGTTATTCTGAATGGTTTGGTGGTTGTCTAACATTTCAAGTGCGCGAGGCTGTGTGTACTGTGTGTCGTACCAACAGCTGTACATACTTGCACTGTCGATCAATGTTAATGTGTTCGCAACGCAGAACGTTTGTGTTCCGTGTGTATCCCCACCCAATATCTTTCTCTCGCGTATTGCCGTATGGTAACTCGTGCTGTTTTACGTTTTCGTTCACGCGATGTCGTATATATAGGCATACCGATATCAACATGATGCTTCACGAACGCTCAACATTGTGTGACGTTTCCTCTTGATCCGCGGTATATGCCGACGTAATTCATGTTGGTAACTTGGAATTCGTTCTGAGATATATGCACGCGATGTCATATTGTATTCTCCTTTGGGCCCGTGGTCGACAACCGATATTTATATATCGTGTGGCCGTACAGTATGTCCGTGTCCGTCACCAATATGCACGCGATGTCGTATTCTTTTCCAATAACCGCGCATTACATCGGGGTATTGTGCTCCAATATCGTGTTGTATACCAATAACCGCAAATTGTGCTCCAATATCCTGTTGTATAGCAATAACCACACATTATATTGGGATATTGTGCTCCGATAAGAATTCCCATCGTGCGTATTGGGTTAATCGGATAACAATAAGTTTTCATTGGTTTCCATCAACTTCATTGGAATACAATATTTCCAATAAGCCGAGTTCATATTGGCCTTTTTCAATAGGGGTAGTATAGATGTGGCTCTTTCCACGAGTGATGTTGATGACCCTATCAGAGGAATCCAACGTACTCTGACAGGCGGAGTGGAGAAGGGTGGTGAAAAGCGTTACAGGAATATCCATTGTTGGACTCTTAGGGAAAAAGTTAGCATTACAGTTGGAAAATTCCACACACGCCATCCCTTGAAAAACGCTAACACTGACCTCGTAGCGAGGCCAAAAAGAGGCAGCGAAAAATAGAGAGCGCAGAAGAGTAATCGAAAAGAGAAGAGTTAAGGGGTCAGCGTTAGCCTTTCCCAAAGGGGAACGTGCATGGCGTTTGCACGGGTCCTGCTAACGTTTAGAATTGGAATTTAGAATTTGCTTAGAATCAATCAATGGATCTTCCTGTAAGTAAACTTCACAAATATACATTTCTATCCACGATATATTTTCTAATGCTCTGCGGAGTCGCTATTTGCTTGAAAGTATAACATCGTCGGTGTATGAACATTTAATTTTTGCGTTACGTATTGGATTTGCCATCTGACGCGCCCAGCCAGTTACACAAGCCCCTGAGGCTCATACCGGTTTGTTATTATACTTCTTGAAAATGTATGACTTGAAAATAAAGATTGTATTCTAATAATTTATACCTGTAAACTTCAACCCAGTGCCCTCTTAAAGATGTACACACGTTTCACGCAGTTTGTTATTGTTCAATTGGTGACAATCACTCTCAGGTAATATTTGTTTTTTTAACGACTGAACTCTTCCGGGCCCTCAAACACACCAAGATTACCCGTATAAACCGTCCGTCAAGAAAGCGCTAACCACTGAGCTATTGCCCGCCTATATGAGTTTTGTGTTCTATTCCTCTTGGATGTTATTTCCTATGTGTAGTGGACTTGCATTAGTATTTCGTTGTCTCTCTTCTGCAAAACCACCCAAGTTTGACTAAGACCGGGTTCTTTCTTATACATGCAGGTCTTGGAGGCAAGCACCAGCCAATCAAGGCCAGAAGTTTGCTCTTTGCCGCTCATGGAAAGTGTTTTCAAGGTGAGTGATTGATGCCTATCTGAGTTGTGTGTTTCATTCCTCACAGCCACTCTATTTCCTGTCTTTATAGTGGTCCTGTGTCAGGCTTTTGTGTCTCTGTCCGGCCAAAGCATCTGTATTAGACTAAGACTGGGTTCTTTCGGATATCTGCAGCAATTCTCGGCAGCAAATGGCTGCCAATCTGGAACACGAGTTTGTTCTCGGCCACCGAGAGCAAGTATTTGCAAGGTGAGCTATTGCCCGCCTATATGAGTTTTGTGTTCCATTCCTCTTAAATGCCATTTTCTATGTGTAGTGGTGATGCATTAGTTTTTCGTTGTCTCTCTTCTGCAAAACCACCCAAGTTTGACTAAGACCGGGTTCTTTCTTATACATGCAGGTCTTGGAGGCAAGCACCAGCCAATCAAGGCCAGAAGTTTGCTCTTTGCCGCTCATGGCAAGTGTTTTCAATGTGAGTGATTGATGCCTATCCGAGTTGTGTGTTTCATTCCTCACAGACACTCTATTTCCGGTCTTTATAGTGGCCTTGTGACAAGCTTTTGTGTCTCTGTCCATCCAAAGTATCTGTATTAAACTAAGACTGGGTTCTTTCGGATATCTGCAGCAATTCTCGGCAGCAAATGGCTGCCAATCAGGAACACGAGTTTGTTCTTGGCCACCAAGCGCAAGTATTTTCAAGGTGAGCTATAGCCCGCCTATATGAGTTTCAGGATTCGTCAAGGAGCGCAAAATCAAAGCCCGGGGGTTCTTCATTGCAAATATGTTGACTTGGAAGCGCATAGGGAGAAAGCTTTACAAACGTAACCACCTGCCTCAACAAGTGAAACCGAAACTAAAAACGTGGGTTCAATTAAAAAAACAAAAAAAAAAAAAACATTGTCAGCCCGAGTTAACTCGGGGGCATCACGGAGCAAACAAGCCACGGTACGAGTATGCTCGATTCAGGCTTTTGTATGGGTGGTCGATGACTCGGTGTTTTCTAAAAAAATATTTTTGTCTAAAAGGGTGGTGGTCCAATATTCGGGGATGGGCATTGAGTCGTGATGTTAAGGTTAACATTTCATCCACATCCCCGGATTCATGTGCCTTGTCGCCCTAGCGAGGGGGACAAGGCCTTCAAAATTTTATGTTCGCCAAAGGGGTGCGTCAGTATTGACGTTTCATTTTACATCAGGCCTCTCAATTTAAAACGCACTATAAATGATATGCCTGAGATTTGTTTGGGTGTACTTCCTCTCAGCAAGTATATGGTTCTGTCTCAAAAGGTCTAATCTGATGTTGACCGCACCTCGGGTCTCCACCGACGATTCATCAGAACGAGACCCAACCGGGACACTAGGGAGGAGCGGCTTAAGCAAGGGAGACTACATATACGACAGCTTCTTGCTGACAAGAAGTGAAAATAGATAGATGGTGGGTGTTTCATTTGCTATGCCTTTTGGCATGCACAATCTGTTTGTTGTGTTTCAAACTTTCTGCAGAGTTCAATTTCAACAATTGTAAAATACCGAGCATGCGCCCAGATCGCAGAAGCGCCTACCCCCTGATTTCGGAACGATTAGCAAATAAGCAAAGGGCATACCAGACACCCATCCAACCTTTTTCAGCCATGCTGAAAATATCAAAAGAACACATCAACTGCCCTGGTGCCGTGGCGTCCTTGTCACAATAGTGAAGGTCACAGAGCTGACAGATCCGTTCCTGGCACAAGTCATGGCATGAGCTTTGGGAACCAGGGAATCGAGATTAGAAATGTAGCACAGAAATTGGAGGCAAGCGGCAAAGGTGAGCAGAGTTAACGGAAAACAATGATGAAGGGGGTTTCATGGCATGGGGTATCTATGTACCGCGCATGTAATTTTGAGTTTGCTGTAGGCGGCTACTCAAAAACATTGTTACTTGTATGTAACTAATCGAAAATCTCTCTTGCAGTTTCCACGGCCCACAAGCCAACAGGCGCCAGTTCGTACTCGTTCAAAGGTGAGGATTCCAGATTTTCTAGTTTGCTCTTAAGCAGCAATACTGAAGCCAGACAAGCGGTATGGCATATTTAATTGACGGAGCTCAGAACAACTGGAGACGCTTTCACTGAAGCTTGTTTTGCTGCAATACACGCGTGTATTGCAGCAAAACAAGCTTCAGTTAAAGCTGAAGCTTTGTTGGTGGCGACAAAACGTGTGCCCAGTTTTGTCACAAGAGGCATATTATCAGGGGTGTGACATCTGCGCCGATTGCGCCATTTTTATACAACCCCAAATTTCTGCACCTAGTTGTGTCAAAAACGCGAAATCGGTCGAAATTGCGCCATACTGCGCCAAAGTAACTCAAAAACTAAAGAAACGTTTGTGGCCATGCTAAATTTTGCGGGAAACGAGAGCTTGGTTGGCAACATTCAACCTCGTCGTAGTAAGGTACACGGCACGGGTACAGGGTAGCGCAACCAACCGCCGGATTCTAAGATTTCAGTTGTAGCACCCTTTTCTAAATATGATACGTAATATTTTCCCGATTTTCCTACTATTTTCCGCCGCCATTTGTGACTGCATGCTACTGGTGTGCTGTCACGCGGTCTCGCTGTCTGGCCGCGGGAAGTACGACGCACAGTCTATCAAGATGAGCAAGTATTTTTTTCGTTTTGAGAGTAAACCTTTTCTTAAAAGTGCTATAGAGCGCCTCCTTTGTGTAATTGTTCATTCGTGTTTGAATATTCTCTTCAAAATGAACTGCGCCGTCACCGTGAGTACTTTCGGTTATCCCACACGTGCTTCCAGTGCGTGAACAATCGAAATAATCGGTCACGCACCCGTATTTAGCGTGCATTAACTGCTCATAGATTTTCTACCAATTAAATATTTACCTTGGGACTCACAGTTGTTTCGACTTTTTTTATATCTGCACTTGCTTCCTACAAGTGTCCGATTGATGTCCGGTTCTACTAAACCGTGCTTCCCTGTTCGTGCTCTCGAATCACCGCTTTAAAAAGTTTTGAACTACACTTGCGCTTTGGCACCAGTTTGTATAAGCTTCAGATACCTGGTGCCCACCTAACTTTGCAGCAAGCCTGTGTATCTTGTCCTCATCTGCATTGGACTCGGGTTTGCCTTTTCCGTTTTTTTTTTTCTTTTATATTTTATCTCGGTTCATATCGGCGGTGATGACGTTTCGGAACCAGGGTGAAAAAAATAAAGATTTAAAAAGGAAAAATAAGATTTATGTGATTTAAATCAGATTTTTTATGATTTCAGTTGCTGATAAGCTGCTCTAACATTTTCTGCTTCAAACTGCAGGTTTTTCTGCTCCGAAGTTGCTCCGAAATGCGTAAATTGCTGCTCCAAAACCAGAATTTTGTGCTCCTATGCTACTTCAAAATCCAGAATTTTCTGCTCCAAAAATTGCTCCGAAACCTGTTTCGCCTGTCTCACCCCTGAGATTATGTCACGCACATGTAATTTTGAATTTATCGGGCTTGTGAAGCCAGACGAGCGGATACGTATATTTAATTGACCGAGCTCAGAATGACCCGTGGCAGTGGCATTGAAGCTTATTTTTCCGCAATCAACACAGACATAATTTTGAATCTATCCGGCTTAGTGAAGGATTGCTTCTTGTCGCGAACTAATCACACATTTTTATCTTGGAGTTTCTATGTGGCTGCAGCCAGCAGGTGCTGTTTTCCTTAAAAGGTGAGGATTTCACATTCTGTTTTCAAACATCAAGTTTTTGAATGAGGGTCCTAAACAATTAGCTTTCTTTTGCAGTAAATGCCAGATCCTCCAGTTCAAGAAAGTGTTAAATATATTTGGTATGGATAAGCCCAGTGTTTTGCTTCTCTATTCCTAATTTGACAACATCAACTTTTTTTTATTTCATCACTCAGAAATACACACAAGGAGAGACTGCGTTGCAAAGAAATGTTGTGTGGAATGTGATATTCCAACACGTATATAGCTTTATTGGTAGCCAATAGAATATATTGGATTCCAATATCCATAATCCTCTAAGTACACTGGAATCGTAAACCCTTATTGGATCCCCATACGACACATGGGGATCCAATAAGGGTTTATACGGTATGGGATTCCAATATTTTTAGCGTATTATGGATATTAGAATCCCATAACAAAAACGTATTGTAATACAATACAATAAATGTAATGTTTTCCAATACAATATTCATATTGTATTGTAATACAATAAAAGGATATCGTTTACCAATATTCATAATACGCTGTTCATATTGGGGTTTTCCAATAGGGTAGGCTGAACAACAGGGAAGCTAAGCCCGCTTCCAGTGCTGCAACGCAATATCCTATAGTACTGGCGACAAGGATGCCGTACGCAAACAGCCAAAAGGCCGGGAGAGATGACAGATACTTATAACGAAGTATACTGGACAATGCCTGCACTAGAAATTATACATTTTGAGGCAGGAATAATAAAAAATGTTACCTGAGAAAATTTATTTTTACATTGTCCGCTAAAGTATATATAGGTCACTGATTGAACATTGGCAGATGATGTGTGGCGTGTGGAAATATGGGAGCGGAACATACAATAGATTTGAACGTATAAAGGAAGCGTCGTAGATAAAATTAAGCAGCTTTGTTTAAGGCGTTGTGTTTTGTTCGTCATTAGCTTCCGTCTCATATTTTTGTGTGTGAATGCAATTGGTGCATAGTTATACACGAATTCAAACGGTGAAGCATATTCTACAGTCTACCGTATTTACCCGGTGCGGGCTGGAAGCGCATGATTCTTATTGTTTTTGCCGTGTGCCCCCCGTTTCCACACATAGGAGTGCGCAGATTCACATAGAATAACTGGATGTTCACATAAAATGTTTATAATAGAACAGCGAGGGAAATCGCTGGTCCATGGACACGGGCGATCAAATGAGAGAACCCAGCTGTCGGACGCAACGCAACAAAGGCTCTTCGTTCATGGCGGTGCTACCAGATTGTTTGTAACACAATGACTGCCACTAGAGCCAATGAAAGAGCACACGAAGTTCCGACGTTCCGTGCGACCGCACTCCTCCGATCCCCAACTCGATTACGCTGTGGCGTCTCGGCCTACTCAAATGCCGACTATACTTGGTTCACCACTAAGCTGACAGTGCTGCGGAAGCCACGCGCTTGTTGGAATCGTGATACGTCCAGCTTTCGCCACGTGATTTCGCTCTGGCCCAAACACACGCGCAGATAGTGGAGTCAGCTGATAAAAGGGAGGCATTTGAATTGGTGCGGCAAGAGCGTTGATCACACCGTGCTAGGAGCTCGGGGGTGAACGGAGCTGAGCGCTATGGGCGACTGCGCTTTGGCCGCACGCCTCACTGGTCAGCGCCTCTCGCCGTCGTCGTTGGCGCATCAATGACATTAGCGACCGAGCTCCCGTTGTGCACAACTCGTTTCGACGGAGCCATTCCTTCCGGCCCCTCTGAATTCAGAAACTCTTCTAGCATTTATGCCTCGATGAGCGCGTCACTGTAAATTGGGAAAGAACGTAAACGAATATATACTGAATAGTCATTTCGAAGTTAGTAATGTCGTTGGTTCTGATTCGAAAAAGCTGAAGCGTTGATGTTCAGACTGGAGACTGTTGTATAATTAGGAAACAAGTTCCGTTAGTTTGCCTACTAGCCAACTGCGCAAAACTCCTGTCCCGGAAATTTAGATTAACCGATTCATGAAAAACGAAGGCCGAAGCCCAATTGATATATGAGTTCATATAGTGGGGTGAAAACCATAAAAAAAAAATCTATTTTTTTCTACTCGCATGCCTGTTGCTTATCTTCTTTAATAAATACTCCTCACATCAAAGAAAAACTATCTAAAGTTCCACAGTATTGTGCCGCACTACCATAAGCCACATAAGAGGCTGTCTCTCCAAATTCAGAGAAATGAACGACATGATTGCACTAGTTATTAGGAAAGCACGTTCTTGTGATAGGGGTAGAAAGGCTGGTCCTTCACAATTGAGTGATGATATTTTTTTGTCTCTCCACGTTGGTACAATGCTTGGTCGACATCAGTTCACAGGTGTATAAGTAACGGCTCTTTCTTCCTTACTGTCATTATACTTGTTGAAATAAGTCTGTGATAACACACTTAGTACAGATGACACAATTTTTTTGAAAGTGTTGAAGTGAGAGCTGGGACAGATGTTGCTTCGTCTTGTCAGCTGTTTTTTTTTCTTTCAGCAGTTATATAGTAAGGAGTGTTGAATTTATAGTCTAAGAATAAAACGTTAATGAATCAGTCAGCAGGAACGAACATCAACCTTGCGGAAAAGTAAAATAATGAAATGATATTGCGGTCCACCAATGTGTACTCCTTAAATTTAGATCCATCTTCGTTATTTCCCCAGTGCTGCAATACGATCTCTCAACTGGGGCCTTTAAATTGTATCATACACACGTGATCACAAGAGACCGCACCGGTATAATGCCCGTGCGCATTTAAAGAGCACGGTTCAAGGTTTTTCCAATGCTCATCCTTCGTTTTTGCTCTTCACCCTTGCACAGGTATACATTGTTACAGTATTTACAAAATAATGACCCAGCTTACGGTTTTTACATCCTAGCACGCGCGCATCCATTGCGTCGGAACGCGAGCGATGTACTTGGGCACCATATTTCAGACGAACGCTCAAAATGGCACCGAGTAGGAGCTCGTTAGTGAAACGGTCTATAGAGAATGAAGAGGGAGCGCAACAGGGATATATGGCAGAAGAAAAAACCAGCTCATAGCAATTAGGGTAATAGGGGGGTGCATCCACTTTTCAATTCTGCACATACCAGGATGCTAGAAAGAAACAGCCGAAAACCACCGCTCTTGCTTGAGAGACACCTATTTAACGAATTTTCTTATCGGTATTGTGCCTAAGTGCTTCCCACTGGGGTCAAAGTACTGTGAGGGGATGAGCGAAACTGCTGAAGGTTCCCTTTTATGGCGAATTCTACTGGGCGTTTTGGAGCGCGCCGGGATCAGTTGACCAGATCCGGAATGGAGTACACGATCCGAACGGGGTCGCGCCGCCTACGGATCCTCAGTGGAGCATGACAACTGCTCCGGGATCGGCGGATGCCTTCCTGTCATTCAACTGCCCGAGAATCCCCTTTCCGCGGCCGCCGCGGTCGTTTCGAAAACGTTTTCGCAATAGCGGCGCTAACACGTGTTCGACGCACGAGCGGCAGGAATGGCTCAGGAGCTTCGAGCAAAGATTGCCGGAATGCCCGTAGCGCGACAAAACCTTCTCTTCTCCTTCCCAGAAACCGAACCGGCTGTGGAGCCGAGGGGTAAGCAAGCGGCCATTACGAATTCTTCTGAGGCGAGATGGGCGAGATCAGGCGAGATGCCCCGCGAGAAAGGAAGTCACGTGTGTGTGCCTTGGGCTGGCCCGGCTGGCTTCCGGTTGAATCCACCGAAATCGTCGGAGCGACGATTCTCGGATCCAGGTCGAGATCTGGAGCGGGAGCTAATCCAAAACGACCAGTGGAACACGTCCGTCTTGATCCCGATCTCCCATTGAAATAGGCTCGCTCCAGAAAGGTCGATGCCGGCGCGCTCCAAAACGACCAGTGGAATTCGTCATTAGTCTAGTCCTATTTTGTTTTACCTCCGTGAGCACTCTTTCTTGTTGGCATCACATGCTAAAAGTAAGTCAGTATGCTAGGACAATGGACCTGTTGCAAGGCGTGCAGCGCACTCAACAGCGCCGAAAGGAATAGCGGGAACTCAAGGTATAACCAGTTGTAGCAGACGACAGAGGCGACATTGAAGGCAACGGCAAGGGGGCCAAGTTCGCTACCTCCGCGCACTTTTCAGTGTCAGGTGGGGCTACGAAGGAGCGTACAGGATTTCGCAGCCTTTTGAGATTTTCGCAAAAAATGCAAGTCTCTTGGAAGTACCAGCAATTTTGAATTCACTTCTGGGCAGTCACACAACGGGAAATTGGCGCACCTGAACTCTCACAGCTTGTTATCGGCACACAAGGACACACCGGTGACCCTCGGAATTATAACGAGTTTCCCAACTTTCCTGAAGCACAAAAAAGAAAAGAAAGAGAGCCAATGAACGGAGCGCGTTACAATTTTCTACAAAAGTGTTTTTACGTGCTGAATTCGTTCAACATTGGGGGTGTATGATTCCGAGAGAAAAATGAAAGGGGCGAAAAGCCACTCATACCTGTAAACAGAGACAAAAAATAGAAAACGCACCACTGGTTGGGGCCGTCCCAGATGGTACCTCACACGCTTAGATCGCCTTTGTAGAAGCTTTGAAATTTGTGTATTATTTGGATCCATATTTGAGTAGCAACGTCCATAAGAGTACTTGTTTTATTGTTTCTCTCAGTGCGTAGGAATAACTGGTTGTTTTGGCTTGCATTTTATTTTCCAGAAACCAACGCTCATACAATATGAGCACAACCAATGCACAACCTGAAGACGCCTTTGTGAAACATTTCATCGTCATTATCTTGTTCCAGGATGGCGACAAGGAAGGGCGTCTGTGGAAGCTTTTCCGAAACAATTGCTGGTAAGCGTCAATTCCTCGCGTGTTCGGGTGGCCGCAAGGCGAAATTCCACTGCGATTGTATTAGAGTAGGCCTTAAGGAGTATAACATTTTCATGGCCTCAGGAAAAATGCAACGCCTGCACCTGGCGGAACCGCAGTGACGATAACCCGAATCGTGAAGAAACGTCCGACGTGACGGGGTTTGAAACGAAGAGCGAATCAGCCTTTGAAACCACCATAAAATTAAACACCTCATGCTCGCCGAAGTACCAGGAATCTGTACTGGAAAAGATAAACATCAAGTTAGACGTGCTTATCGCCGAAATGAAATGCCTAAGAGCGGATAATAACCATCTATGTTCCGAATTCACCGAGTTACGGAAGCAACTTGCCAAGCGAGGGCCTGATCTGAATCAACCGAGCCTGAGTTACAGCGCTGCCGCATCATCGGGACGGAATCAGGTTGAACACAAAACAACAAATTCGAGATTGAATGCGGAAGGCCGAACTTGGGACATGGCCAGCATGGGTCCCGTGTCGACGAAGCAAAGTTCTGACAGCAAAGGAAACGACGAAAACCGTGCCACGAGTAGTGTGAACCATCTTCAACAGACTTCTAGGCCATTTGTGACCGACGACGAAGGCTACACTACAGTGGGACCTCGACGACGTAAGAAGCCTTCAGTTAGAACATCGAAGTCATCCAAGGTGACCATTGTACCTCGTTTCCCTTTTCAAAAGGCGTTGTTCGTAACTAGATTTGGCCCCGAGACAACAGTTGAGGACGTTAATTCGCTCCTTGAACCTGTCCTACGGGGGAAAACTGTTAGCTGCACGAAGCTGAAAACAAAATTTCCCTCCTACTCTTCTTTTCATGTTTCGGTCGAACAATACCTTTTTGAAACCATTAATAACCCAGACATTTGGCCCGAGGGGTGTATTTTCCACCAGTTCTTCGGAAAGCTTGATATGACGTGAACGTCACTACCAAACAGTACTGATGACTAATCAAACGATTAAATGCTATTATCAGAACACTCGGGGTTTGAGAACGAAAGCTGATGACTGTATGTCAATTGTTGTTTCCACTAATTTGGACATGTTCTGTTTAACGGAAACTTGGCTCCTGGAAGAAACTTCCAGCACTAGTTGCTTTCCAACATCATACAGTGTTTATCGAAGGGACAGGGATTACAGCGCAACCGGGAAGAAATTTGGCGGGGGGGGGGGGGGGTGTTGACAGCCGTGCGGGATAACATTAAATCATGCAGAAGGTTAGATTTGGAAACCTATGCAGAGTGCGTATGGGTTGAATTATTATCACACGATGGGCTTAATTACCTCGTCGGAAACTATTACTTTCCTCCGCTCTCGGATTCGAGTGTGTTCGCAAAACATTTGCAAACGCTCGAACAGCAAATTTATTTTTTGAAATTTAAAGTGCATATGTACGGCGATTTTAATCTACCAGGAGTGAACTGGTCGACTGGAATAAACAGTAGTGGAAATAATCAAACGGTAGTAAAAGTGTCACGTCTATTTGATTTCATTAATTTTAATAGTCTAACTCAGCATAATCATTTGAGGAACACGGCCGGGAATATTCTTGATCTTTTTCGTTCAAACTGCCCTATAGACAGTGTCATGTCAGTTAGCGATACCCTTGTGTAACCTGACGTTTTTCACCCGCCCTTCATCCTATGTTTTTCTTTACCGCTGAGGTCTCGTGACAGACATTATTTAACCAGATATGACTTTCATAAGGGTGATTATTTAGGTATATATACGTTCCTTCGTGATAATAACTGGTCAACGGTTCTTCATGATAACTGTGTAGATTCTGCGACTGAATCCTTGACGAAGATAGTAAAAAATCCAATCGATGTGTTCATTCCAAAGCGATTGTCTAAGCCTTCTAAATACCAGTTTTGGTTCTCGAGGGAGTTGAAACATTACATGCGTAAAAATAACACTATCATAAATTATTTAAAAGAACCGGCATTGAGTTATGGTACATAAAGTTCAGTGTTTACTGAGCGCTTGTAAAGAAACTGTTTAAACTTGACAAATTCATTTATAAAACCTCATTAGAAAATAGTCTCTATCGTGAGCCTGATAAGTTCTGGCGATTTGTCAGGAAGCACACGTAAGAGTCAGCAAGAGATATTTATTTACGTACTGATACGGACTACGTTACAAATACTGAAAAGGTAGCTAATATATTCCAAACTTACCTTCGTGAATGCTATTCCAAGGAAGAATTCAAAAGCAAGTCTTCAATCTGCGCTACTGGTTGTAACGACATTTCCACACTTAGTGAGGTCGATATAAATGAAATTTTAGAAGCAATTCAAAATTTAAAACCAAAGAAGTGAGCGGGAGATGATACAATACCTAGCTTTATTATTAAAGAATGCGGTGATTTGTTTGCCCCTTTACTTATGCACCTTTTTATCCTATCGCTGAGAAATGGTGTTTTCCCATGTCTTTGGAAAAGGACAGTGATAGTGTCAATACACAAAGCCAGTGACGGATCTAGGGTAGATAACTACCGCCCCGTGTCTTTGGTGTGTTCTTTTTCAAAAGTTTTTGAGATAGTTTTACATGCCCGTCTTTCTTTTTATTTTAGTCGAAAACTAAGCACCGTTCAGCATGGATTTATAAAGGGGCGTTCAGTAGGAACGAACCTTTGTTCTCTCCTTGAGTATACTGTCCCATTTGTTCTTACACGTGGGCAAGTTGATATTGTGTACTTTGACTTATCAAAAGCCTTCGATAAGGTAAATCATGACTTACTCTTGTATAAGCTGTCTTTATACGGCGTTTCGTCGTCTCTTTTAAACTTGTTTCTTAGTTATCTGTCGGATAGGAAGAGTAGAATGAAAATCTTGAATAGCTTCTCAGGTGTATTTACTCCAACCTCGGGAGTCCCTCAGGGATCAAATTTGGGGCCGCTACTTTTTCTTATATTCATCAGTGATAAAGAATTGTGCATACAAAATGCGAAACTGCTCTTATTTGCGGACGATATTAAGCTTTATCTTAGAATTCAGTCGGAAGATGATTGTGCTCTTTTGCAAGAAGATGTATCACGTATCTTTAGCTGGTGCTCATGTAACTTTTTGCTGGTCAATCCAGATAAAACAAAAGTGCCCTCTGTGTGTAGAAAACGCGAAAGAATTTTACA
The DNA here is from genome assembly GCA_013358835.2 of Ixodes persulcatus. NCBI lineage: Eukaryota > Metazoa > Arthropoda > Arachnida > Ixodida > Ixodidae > Ixodes > Ixodes persulcatus. The sequence goes on from JABSTQ010000934.1 coordinate 22,037, forward strand.
TCAATATTTTTTCGGCAATTCTACTATTGAACGTGTGAGACAAGTTCGTGACCTTGGTGTTTATTTCGATAGCAACCTTACCTTTTCATAACATGTTACACAAAGTCTTGCTTCTGCCTTTAGAACAATGGGGATGATATCACGTTTGACGCAAGATTTTTTAGATATAATGTGCGTAGTTCGATTGTTTTGTTCCCTTGTACAAGTTAAACTTGAGTTTCGTAGTTCAGTGTGGAATTCGCTAACAATAACCGACGCTGCATGGATAGAAAGAGTTCAGAAGCGATTTATACGCCTTGTTTACGATAGATATTTTGATAGAAAATGTTATTTTGATTATGAATACCTTCTTAGAGAACTTTCACTACAGAACCTGTCAAAAAGACAAATTGCTCGTGACAATATATTTTATACAAAGTGGTTCACGGCCAAATAGATAGCAATCTTGTGTCGTCTTTAAATGTTCATGTACCGGCCCGTGTCGTTAGAAACTCAAGCGTGTTTTATACATCTATCCAAACGAGACCGTCCCCTTTGGCTCGAATGTAAAATTGTTAAAATAAATTTCCGACTGATGTAGACATATTTTTAAATTTCGCTGCGTTCAAACGACTACTTGATATGCATATTTTTGGTTTCTGATTTGTGAAATGTTTTCATTGGAGCGCATATGTAGTTCTGAGATTGTGTACTGTTTCATGTGTTTTTTTCCCCATTTTTAAACTTTTTATGTGCCACCACACGGTAACCAATAGGTTGTTCTGGGGCATTATACAAATAAAGGATTATTATTATTATTATTATTATTATTATTATTATTATTATTATTATTATTATTATTATTATTAAATAACAGACTGATGTTGACCTAGTCAATACATTGCTGATAAAAAGGTCAGCAAGAACGTTAGCGACAGAAACACAGACAAAAAGCAGCTATACACACCGCTTCTTCTCTCTGTGTGTTTAATCCTAATGTTCTAGCTGACATTTTAATTTGCATCAATGTACCAACTAGCTCAACTTGTAAGGACTGCGTTTGTCGGACGAGACTCAGCGAGACCCTGCACAGCCGCCGGGTGGAGAAGAAAGAAGAAGCAGAGCGAGAATGTGGTTGGTTCCGGCGGTTGGAATGAGCGAGCATGATTTACGGGTGTCATAGGTAAAGTGTTTAATAGACGTTGCAACCTGACAATTTGAAGCCCGTCCGGGATTCGAAAATGTCTCATCGACCGCTTTTCATGCCGCCGGATTTTCTCCGGACTTTCTCCGTACGATGATGCAGCAAACGGATGGTTCAGCGCTCCAACGTGAACTGATCGCCGCCCACATTTGCGAGCTCTTGATTGCAGCGCCCATTAAGCCTACCGAAGGTGGGCTCGAACCTGAGCTGCCTCAGCCCTTGCAGCCCTTGTTGCCGCAGCTATTGGAGCCCTTGTTACCTTCTCCGTTGGTAACGCCAGCCGTCACTGCGACCATCGGATCGCCCGATCAAGATCCCATGCATGCCCTGTGAACCTCCGCCCAGTCTCCCTGGTGCTCTGGCTTTGGAAATCTTCAGTCACCAGAGGGGTTCATAGATAAGCTCGAGAGTTACTGCCTAATCCATGGTGTCGCGCCAGGGGATCGCATCAGCCGTGTCTTTCCCGCAGTTCTCGAGGGAATTGCCCAGGTGAGGTTAGCTTCGCGGGGAAGTTTACGAGCTGGGGAAGCTTCGTCACCGCGTTCCAGATTCAGTTTACGCTGGTGGACAAGAAGAAGCGACTAAAAGAGGTGCTGCTTAAATGAACTCAACACCCCGAGGAAAACCTGAAGCAGTTGATATATGCCATCAGCAGTTACTACAATAAGATCGGCGAGCCTGTGACAGATGGGCAGAAAGTAGAGAGTATTACAAACGCGTCGCTGCACATGCGATATTGATAATCAGTTTGATTTTTCTAAACATGGTACATCGGAATTTCCGGGAACTCATATTTTCAAGAATGGTTTAATGTCAATTGAATATGGCGCTTGAATTTCTCCAACACCGCGGCAATACAGAGTTGTGTAAATTTTAACTAAACTCGTAAAAGATACCTTTCACAAAATAGGGCGCTCGTTTCATCAGATGTGCTCGTGGACGAGGATCCTCAGCTCTTAAAGTTTGAAGGAGTGGAGCAGGAACCGTGCTGGTTGAGGTTTTCTCTTCCGAACTCGGTTCGTGGCCGCCGCTAACAGCGCACTTTCTGGTAATACGTCTAACTCGGTCTTCCACCGCCGCACTTTCGTCTTCGAAACGTCGGTTAACGACAAGGTCCTCTCACGCACTTCGTTGTGCGACGCTTTCGGGGATTCATGACGCAGTACCAAGTGCACATTCAGGACAATTTGTTGGGCTCGTCCGCTGAGGACGGCGTTCCACAACGGTGTCCACCACCGATGCGGTGATTTTGCGCTTGGAGCGGCTATTTCTCACTTCCGAACCGTTTGAGCAATACAAAAGAAAGATCGACGCCAACGGCCGCAGCGCTACCACGAGAACATAAAATAGAGAGCGACCTTTAAAAGTAAACTTCTGTAATTTATGAAATGCATTAGAAGGAATTGGTGGCGAAATCGGTGTGTCTCGTGACGTATAATGTTCTGCTAAGTTTAGATAAAAACTCAATGGTTGCATAGGTCACGTGTCGTCAGATCACGTGATATTAATTTTTCCTGCAACATTTGGCGACGCAACTGAATTGGTCTTTAAAAAGTAATGGCGCCAAAAACACAGACAAGGACGAAGACGTGAACAAACACACCCTCTGAGGCTTGTCAAAAAGCCTCACGGAAACAGAAAAACCCGCTCGCGAGAATCGGAATGTGAGGCCGGCGGTTATTCTACACTTACACGTAGTATCACATAATTTAAAGATAATGGCTCAACGTTTGAACGTTCGTGTGCTATTATTAGCTCCAGATCGAATGGTTCGACTTCGCCACAAGATCAACGGCACTGGGTAACAGTCTGATCTTTGCAGACTGTTGTAACGAGACCTCTTTGGCCTCGAGTAGGGTGTTTTGTCAAAGAGCTTGCTCCGACGCTCTTATTGGGTCAGAAGAGCTGCATCCCCCACAGTTCGAAAGTTATCGTAAAACCAAGTATAGCCAGATTAGAAAAAAAAACAAGAATTAAGAGTACTCATGCACATGAGAATACGTGAAGAGTAACTGTTGACAAGGAAGGAAACGCTTGTTGGTGAGGATGCACTCTAGTGAAAAAAAAAAAAAAAACATTTGAAATTTAAACGGGTGGCAAACTGGTCGACCTGTTTGAATCAAACGGGTGGCAAAGTTGTCGATCCGTTTGGATCAAACGTGATTATGGGATACAGGTACCGGTTTGAAAATGTCCCCTTTTGAAACGATGCCCGTTTGATATGGGTGCCCGTTTGATACGGGTGCCCGTTCGACCTGGCACGTGACCACACATTTGAGCGCGCCATTCGGATAGGCAAATTATTCGCTAGCCCTAAATGGGTCTTGTCTGGAAGGTTGGTTAACTTAAACTTATTTAAGACGTCTCGAATCTCGTAAGGCTATTTATAACACAGAGGAAACACGTAAAAAAATGCGCTCCCGTAAGTGCTTGCAAATCGTCAGGAAAACAGACAAAAATTTTTTTTCAATTCTCCTAGAAGTTTATTGCAACTCATTCCGTTGACACGTACACACGTGCCAGCGATCTGTGAAATGTGAAGAGGAACTCTAAGCTTTTATACAACTGAGAAGATTGCAAAGCAAACAAGAACCGAGGTAATTCTAGACTATGATGGCAGACTTTCGGGGAAATTATTCTCTCGGCTGCCGCGAGAATAGACGCTGCATAATTCTATAGATAATCTGGAAGAGTACGCGTAGAAAGGTCAATCGTTGCCAACAAGTAGGTTGCAGTGCAGTTACCATAATAATAGCTGACTTGAAAGATGTAATGCAAGATAAATGTCGACACGGTCAAAGCAGGACAACCACACAAACACAAAAACGAGAAGGAGGCTCCTTGAAGTTTCAAGACGATGTGGCGCACAAGCTGTCATTTGCCTAAGCCAACCAAACCGCAAGAATTCCTGACTTCTTTGAAAAATCGCGTATTGCCGATATACACGTAGGACTTTTCGAAAACTCGCAGGTTCAGTGCACATCCAATACGTTGTCATGAGACATCCTAATAAGGCTGCAGGAAAAGGCGACAGATCGAAGCAGGTAGGACGAACGAAGTTCGAACTGCAACGGACAACAAGCGCACAAAGAAAAAAGTGGTAGCGCGGGCGCTTCCGGATCTCGAAATCTATGCTTATCAGCATGTAGCGTGCCCTCCTCTCCCTCGGGTCACGTGACAGAGCTGACCAGAGAGGAGGGAGGGGGCGAGGTCAAGGCGCAGGACACCGGGACACCCCGTTCTCCCTAGGGTGCCTTCATGTCCCGCTTCGCTAAGGGTGGTGCCAACTGCCCGTACCTCTCTCTCATATCCTCTCACGACGCCATTTCGTAACCACTATATTTCCACTGAAACGTGCGAGCAACATTGGCATTGTACGACTTGAGGCACAGACAACACTGGGTAGCCGCTTTCGTGAACTGAAACTAGTTGTTTCAGTTTCGGTTTCAGTTCACTTTTGTGAACTGAAACTGACTAATTGAAAAGCGAATTGAAACTAAGGCAGGTGATTGACCAGATACTTATGGGAGGGGAGGTACCCAGTGACTGGAAACTGAGCAGGATGAGATTATTATATAAGGACAAGGGAGACAAAGACAGTATAAAATCATACCGACCAATCACAGTAACTTCAGTAATATACAGACTAGCTATGCAAATTACCCCGCAGGGGGTACCTGTGAAAGCAGGTGTTTGGAGAGTGGCGTCTCCACGGACCCCGAGCTCCGCAGGGGGCGCCTGCACCTTAGGTGCTAGGTGCTTGGTGAGTAGCGTCACCACGGACCCCAGCCACGTGGGCCACCATACCCGGACGCAGGGGGCACCTACTTTATAGCAGGTGCTTGGTGAGTGGCGTCACTATGAACCCCGAGCCATGTGGGTTTGCCCACCCACGACTGGCTGTGCGTGGCTTAACCCGTGTCCGGGGAAAAGGGGACCCTGGTGGTTGAGCTAAGCCCGGGGTTTGTTTGGACCCTTCGGGGCCCCCGGGTGAGGCAATACACCGCTTCGGCCCCTGCTTCTCGTAGACGGGTGTCCTGGCTTGGCCCGACCAGGATGATTCAGTCAGTCGCCTCTTCTACCCTATTCTTCCTTCTTTCACTTTTCCTCCCACCTCTTTCTCTTTTCTCCTACACTCTCTTCCTTCCTTTTTCACCTCCTTAGGCGGCAAGGGCCAACCTTGAGTGGAAACAGGTCCTGTCCCTGCAACCACACTAGGGTATAGTGCCCGGGCAGCACTGGTAGAGTAATTGTGTCAGCCAAGCCTTTCTTGCTATGGCACATTACCTACCCCCTTGTTGGGCTCCGTGGTGAGCGGTGCACCCGGGCACTGAATTTCCTTCCCATCTATATGGGTTCTAAGCTAAAACAACCTGATCGGCCTCCTAAAAGAGTCCGGACCGAAGCACTTTCAACGTTCTTGAACAAAGACGACTCAAACTCCAACTACTACTTTACCAAGTTTTTTGTACTGCACTCCGAGGACACTGCTAAACCGCTGTCCAAGGTGTCTCCCTTCACTGTTGCTAAGGTTCTCCAAAGCATACTAGGATCAAAATATGAAGCTAAGAAGCTCTTTTCAGGGGACCTTCTTGTGGAGGTATTCCGAAAATTCCAGGCCACAGCTTTGCTGAATATTCAAACTATTCATGACCTTAAGGTGACTGTTTCTCCTCACCGTACACTCAACACCATCCGCGGTGTGATATCAGAGGATGATCTGGCGGACAGCTCCAAAGAAGAAATTGTGAAGGGCCTGCAGGCTCAAGGTGTTGTCGCTGCAAAACGAATCAAAATCAGACGAGATGGCGAGGAACGACCTACTAGACACATAATTCTAACCTTCGAGAAAAGTACGCTGCCACCTTCAGTGAAAGCAGGCTACATCAATTGCAAAGTGCGGCCGTACATTCTAAATCCTCTCCGCTGCTTCCGTTGCCAGCGCTATGGTCACGGTTCGCGCGCTTGTCGTGGTCGTGAGACCTGTGCCAGGTGCAGTGGCAAAGACCACCCTGCTGACGATTGCAGAGCATACTACAAGTGTGACAACTGTGATGGTGACCACCCGGCATACTCAAGAGCTTGTGGCAACTTCAAGAAAGAAAAGGAAATTCTCGCACTCAAAGTGAAGGAGAACATTACCTATCAGGATGCGAAGCGTCGTCTCTCCGCTTTTCAGAGAGGCTCTTTTGCCGAGGCGGTGTCCAGCAGGGGACCTGCCCCGTCCAAGGCATCAGTGGCAACCCAGGTCTCTTTTCCTGACCGTGGGAGGCCGCTGCAGTCCCCTACGCCCAGGAAGAAAATTGCTCTGCCTGGGCACTCACTCTCAGCTGCAAAAGCAGCTGACACACCTCGTGTTTCAAAAGACTCGGGTGCTACTGAGGTGATGGTGATGACTCCATCGTCTCTTCCTTCTGCGTCGTCCCCTCGGAAGGGGGAGCGAGCCGCTCGCTCGTCCTCTCTTGGAAGGACTTCGCCGAGGAAGCAGCACGTTTTACGTGCAGTGGAGAACGCAAATGGGGCAATGGGTCAGCCCAGTACGTCGACCGCCTCTCCAGCAGGGCCAGGCAGAGACCGGGGGTTGCCTCCCCGGTCGTCTGATAGCTCCCAGGCTCCTAGCAGGCTTGCCAACAAGGCTCTTGACGCAGAGATGACAGCGGATGCTGGCACCGTTTCTGTTCCAGAAACTGACATAGAGGACATGGAGTGGCAGACAACAAACAGAAAACAGAAGGAGAAAAAACCAGTAGTTCCTCCACAATGATCATTCCATTCCTACACTTTTTTAAATTTTTTCTTTAATAGGGGAATTTTCATAAAGAATGACTGCGATCATTCAATGGAACTGTCGTGGTCTTATGAGGAACTTCGACGATGTGGAGTTCCTCTTTGAGCAACATCGGCCACAAGCTCTATGTCTGCAGGAAACTCATCTTAATGCAAGTCTTACAAATTTTCTTAGGCGGTATTGCATTTTAGAAAAGATAGAGCTGACGCATCTGTTTCTGCAGGGGTGTTGCAGTGATTGCGCCTAAGCACATTCCCTGCTGTGCGGTCGATTTAGCCACTTGACTGGAGGCGGTGGCGGAGGGCCTCCTCCTTCACAAAGTGGTCACTGTGTGCTCCCTGTACATAACTCCTTCTTTTGCTCTTACCTTCAGTGATTTTAATGATCTTTTACTCCAACTCCCAGAACCCTTTCTTTTACTCGGAGATTTTAATGCCCACAACTGTCTATGGACTAGCGACCACCTTGACACCCGTGGTCGAATGATCGAATCAATTTTAACGTCTCACTCACTTTGTCTTTTAACATGGGAGAGCCAACCACTTTTAGCCCATCCTCATTCTCATCCTCGTGTATTGATCTTTCCATCGGTAGTGCTTCCATTTTTACTTATTTTACATGGGTCGCAGATACTAACCCACATGGAAGCGACCACTTTCCGATTTTTTTTAAAAACAACCTTCCTCCGAAGTGCGTGCCGATGCGGACTGCCCGTTGGAAGTTCGATAAAGCAGATTGGTCTGTTTTCACCGAGGCGACGCAACTTGCATGTACATCATTTGATAAAATCTCGGTGGACCAAGTTACAGAACTGTTAAGTGAGTCTATTCTTCATGCAGCATCTCTTGCTATTCCTATGACTTCCACGCATCTCCCTCGGAGACCCAAGCCGTGGTGGAATGAAAAGTGTACTGAATCGAGAAAAAAACAAAACAGAGCATGGGGTATTTTTTGACGTTACCCCACACAGAGTAATCTCCACGCGTTTAAACAAAGGAAAGCTCGGGCAAGAAACATTCGCCGCCAGTCTAAGCGAGAGAATTTCCAGGGGTACGCCTCTTTAATTAATTGTACTGTAACACTAAAAGAGGTCTGGGATAAAGTTCATCGGATCGAGGGGCGATATCATGCTTTCGCAGTCCCGCTTCTTTCCCACAATGGGGTCTGCCCTGAAAGCCTAGAGGGTCAGGCCAATCTTCTTGGACAGCATTTTGCTCGTGTATCAAGTTCCAAAAACTCTTCCTCCGCATTTCTTAGATACAAAGAGCGAGCGGAAGCGCATGCCGTGAAGACCTCAGGTGCTGTTCGTGAGGCTTACAATCAGCCGCTCACGCAGCAGGAGCTCGAAATGTTCCTTCGCTCAACTAAGCCTTCAGCTCCTGGACCTGATGGTATTCATTACCGGACGCTTACTCACCTTCATCCTTCTACATCACTCCTTATTCTGTACCTCTTCAATCGCGTCTGGCAAGAAGGTAGATTCCCGCTGACATGGAAGGTAGCCATAGTCATACCACTTCTGAAACCCGGGAATGACGCTTCCTCCGCATCTAGCTACCGCCCAATTGCCCTCACCAGTTGCCTAAGCAAGACATTTGAACGCATCATTAATAAAAGGCTCATGTACTTTCTAGAAAAACAAAACATTTTAGATAAAAATCAATGTGGGTTCCGTTCCTACCATTTCACAGCTGACCACTTGGTGCGTCTTGAAACTACTATTCCTGAGGCTTTTTTTTAATAAACAGCACTGCATAGCAGTGTTTTTCGACTTGGAGAAGGCATACGATACAGCATGGCGCTATGGAATTCTTTATGACTTGTATGAAGTAGGGGTATGCGGGAGGTTGCTTGGTATCATAAAGAGCTATCTTTCTGAGCGAACCGTTTTTGTCAAGTTGGGTACTGCTCTCTCCACAGAATTTGTTCAGGAGACTGGAGTTCCACAAGGCGGTGTCTTGAGTGTTACTCTCTTTATAGTCAAGATGAACTCAATAGCCCGATCTATACCTCCATCAGTGCAATATTCTCTTTATGTAGACGATCTCCAGATCTCCGTCTCATCATACAATCTTTCCATTTGTGAACGTAGAATTCAATTTGCAATCAACAACCTCCTGAAGTGGGCGAACGAAAATGGTTTTAGGTTTTCTCCTGATAAGACAGTGTCTATCTGCGACTCTCGGAGAAGGGGAATCTCCGAAGAGCCTACCTTACGAATGCACCAGATTCCCATCCCTGTAAAAAAGGAGCATAAGTTTTTGGGCCTTACTTTTGACCGTCAATTGTCCTTCACATCTCACATAAAAAACCTGAAGATAAAATGCTAAAAATCACTGAACCTCCTTAAATTTCTGTTCCACAAAACATGGGGCTCTGATCGTAAATGTCTTTTGCAAATTTATCGATCTGTGATTCGCTCACCCCTGGACTATGGTAGCTTTGTGTATGGATCTGCTAGGCAATCGGCTCTTAAGGCACTGGACCCCATCCATCATCAGGGACTTCGTTTAGCAACTGGAGCCTTCAGAACGTCGCCTGTGCTCAGTCTCTATGCTGAGGAAAATGAGATGTCCCTTGACAGACGGCGATCCTCCCTGGGATTTATGTATTCGTTAAGGATACGATCAGTCGCTCAGCATCCAGCCCGGGAGGCTGTGGAGGGCAATAAATATCAGAGGGCATTCGAAAACAAGCCTAGCATTATCCCTCCATTTGTGATGAGAAACCGGAATTTTGCAGAGTCTGTTGGGATAGACAGTAAGCTCCCGGTTGCTACAGTTGCAAGGACGGTGGCACCATGGGATTTTAACTGCATACGTTGTGATTTTTCATTAACAAAGTTCAATAAGAAGGATACCCCAACTGAGGTCATGCGACAAAAATTTTTCGAACTCCACAAGGAACATGATTGTCATTCCCACTACTACACAGACGGTACAAAAACTGAATCATTTGTTGGCTGTGCCATGATTGGCCCTTCAGTAATAAGAATTCGTAGGCTAAATTCGTCCGCTACTGTCTTCATTGCTGAACTGCATGTCCTTCTGCTTGCAGTAGATCATATTATACAAACAAGCAACTCCCTGTCCGTTTATAGACAGACTCGCTGAGTGCTTTACGGGCTCTGACGTCACTTGAAACCCCAAAGAATGCCCTCGTTGTTTTATTACACAACAAAATATTTGCAGCAACCAGGAAAGGATGTAATGTTCTATTCAGCTGGGTACCGCCGAGAAGTTCGAATGGGCCGAAGAGCAGCAGCAGGCATTCGACGAACTGAAGCGACGACTGCAGACTCCTCCTGTTCTTGGACATTTCGATCAGGATGCGGAAACCGAAATTCACACGGACGCAAGTAACGCTGGACTGGGTGCGGTACTGGTTCAAATGCAAGAAGGCACCGAGCGAGTTATCGCCTACGCGAGTCGGACACTGTCCAGGGCGGAGAAAAATTACTCCACGACCGAGAAAAAATGCCTTGCGGTCGTCTGGGCAATCACGAAGTTTCGTCCGTACTTGTACGGGAGCCCGTTCTGTGTAGTCACCGACCATCACTCGCTCTGCTGGCTTGCAAACCTCAAGGACCCGTTAGGACGCCTCGCTCGATGGAGTCTCCGATTGCGGGAGTTCAACATGACTGTGGTCTACAAGTCAGGCCGCAAGCACAGCGACGTCGTCTACCTGTCCAGAGCCCCCGTCGAAACGCCTTCCGGCAGCAGCGACGACGATGACGACGAGTGCTTCCTAGGCGCAGTGAATACCGACGACATGGCACGACGTCAACGAGACGATCCTGAGTTGCGCGCGCTAATCGAGCACCTCGAAGGACGAGGGGGGACTGTCCCCCGTGTCTTCTCGAGAGCCCTGACAACCTTCGTCCTCCGACAAGGTGTGCTGTATAAAGAGAACTTCGGGGACAACAACACACCGTGGTTGCTGGTAATCCCGACCGACCTTCGGGAGGAGATCTTTCAAGCATGTCACGACGACCCGACGTCCGGACACCTCGGTTACAGCCGAACACTGGCCCGTATTCGTGAAAAGTATTACTGGCCAAAGCTCCCCAAGGCCGTCCACCTCTACACCCGATCGTGCCACGAGTGCCAGCGACGTAAGAAACCGCCGACGAAGCCGGCAGGTCTCCTGCAGCCGATTGCTCCCCCGACCGCACCGTTCCAGCAGATCGGAATGGATCTACTTGGCCCTTTTCCGCCGTCAACGTCGGGAAACCGCTGGATAATCGTTGCCACTGATTATCTCACGCGGTACGCCGAAACGAAAGCCCTTCCTTCAGGGACTGCTGTGGAAGTCGCCAAGTGTTTCATCGAGTCAATCGTCCTCCGGCACGGCGCTCCCGAAGTTCTGATTACAGATCGCGGATCATCGTTCATGGCACAGATGACCCAAGAGATCCTCCGGCTCAGTCACACCAGCCATCGCCGTACCACTGCGTACCACCCGCAGACCAACGGGCTGACGGAGCGACTCAACAAGACAATCGCCGACATGATCTCTATGTACGTCGACGTAGAGCACAAGACGTGGGACGAGGTGTTGCCCTACGTCACGTTCGCCTACTATACGGCGGTTCAAGAGACCACTGGATTCACACCTTTCCAGCTGGTACACGGTCGGAAGGTAACGACCATGCTGGACGCCATGCTACCCCATGAGCCATCTGACAATGAGAGCGACGACGCCCAGGCGGTTGCTCAATGGGCCGAGGAAGTTGATTGATTGATTGATTTTGGGTTTTAATGGCGCAGCAGCTGCTAAGGCCATAGTGCGCCAAAACAGTGGTAGAAGAAAAAACTGCGGTGCTATTTAGTTAAAGGTGAGGTATGATATGAGAGTTTAAAATGTTCTACAAAATGCAGACAAAAAAAGAAAATACACTAACTTAAATGTGCTGTAATAGGCCAATGCTGTTTAGGAAGTTGAAAACTTGGGTATGAGGAACAAGAGGCTCCTCTCCGAGCAAAAGGGCAGGGAGGAATGGGATCTGTTCCCTGAAAAACCGTGAGAAGTTGATGCGACGCTCCTCATGACATTTCGGACATTGAATGAGAATGTGCAAGACGGAGAGTGTTTCATCACATTCTTCACAGATTGGAGCGTCCTCTGCTCGCAAAAGGAAGCCATGTGTGAGGTGAGTGTGACCAATTCTCAGGCGGCAAAGAACAACTTCATAAAAACGCTCTTTATGTCGGCAACTGGCCCATTCAGAAAGAACAGGTTTCACTCGATGATGCTTATTATGGACTTCCGTATCCCATTCCTTCTGCCATTTCTTTTGAATTGACCTTTTCAATAACGACCTGTAATCCAGGTATGGAATGCAGGTAACTTCTGTATCCATGTCCTGACATGTTCTAGCGGCTTTATCGGCCTCCTCATTCCCAGCTATGCCGACATGGCTAGGCACCCAACAAAAATGTATGGTGATGTTCGAGTTTGTGGCTGTTAAAATCTTGTTATGTATTTCCAGAATAATGGCATTTTTTGAGCTATCTAGTGATGCAAGTGCACGGAGTGCACTGAGGGAGTCTGAGAAAATTACGGCGGCCTTGATCTTCCTTTTGATAATAGTGTCCACAGCTACCAGTAGGGCATATGACTCCGCAGAGAAGATAGTGGCTTGATTGCTAAGCCGCTTTACAATCCTGCATGACGGCCCGACTACCGCACATCCAACACTACTGCTGCACTTCGTTCCGTCCGTGTAAAACTGTGCAAGGTTTTTGTAGTTTTCGGCGATTTGGAAGAACTCTTGTCTAAGATTTACCGCAGGTACAATCTTCTTGTCATACTTGGAGAGAGAAAAATTGATTGGAATGAGTTTCATGTTCCAGGGTGCAACTGGGCTGGGCAGCGCTGCTACCGGACTCGATATATCTATTGCAAAAGTATTGGCATCAGATTTAAGTCGCAGAGGAAAAGGAGGTATAACAGAAGGTTTGTTCTGGTACGTCCTTTCATACCTTGTGTCCAGAAACACTTCGAGTGTAGGGTGTCGAAGGCACGGAGCGAACTCTTAAGTGATATTGAAGGCCCAAGAACAGACGTCTTTTTCCAAGAGAGTATTCATTAGATTCAGCGTAGAGACTGGGAACTGGAGAGGTCCGGAAAGCCCCCGTTGCAAGTCGCAGTCCCAGGTGGTGGACAGGATCCAAGATTCGAAGAAGTGACGGCCGCGCCGATCCATACACCATGCAACCGTAATCTAATTTCGATCGAACAAGGCACTGATACAAACGCAGCAGACACCCTCTGTCGCTACCCCAGGACTTGTAAGAAAGAACTTTTAAAATATTCAATGCTAGCAGGCATTTCTTTTTTAGTTGCAAGATGTGACTACGGAAGCTAAGTTTCTTATCAAAAATAACCCCTAAAAATGTATGCTCAAGATGTACGTTTAGGGTCTGACCTCCCAAAGTTAGAGTGGGTTCTGTAATGATACCCCTTCGAAGAGAAAACAGAACACATACAGTTTTCTCTGCTGAGAAACGGAAACCATTCTCATCTGCCCAACGTGTCATTCCATTAATACCTAGTTGAACTTGGCGTTCACAAATAGCTATATTACACGAAGAGCAGGAAATTTGTACATCATCGACATAAAGTGCATAGGAGAGAGATCGGGGAAGAACCTGTCCAAGAGAGTTTATTTTGATCAGAAACAAAATAACACTCAGCACTGACCCTTGGGGGACACCATTCTCCTGGATAAACGTTTCAGAAAGTGTCGTGCCCAGTCTCACTTGGAACGAGCGCCCATCGAGGAAGCTCTTGATAAGAGCTAGCATTTTTCCACGAATTCCAGCAGAAACTAAATCACTTAAAATTCCGTACCGCCATGTGGTATCATATGCCTTCTCAATATCGAAAAACACCGATAAACAATGTTGTCTGTTAACAAATGCATCCCTGACTGTTTTTTCTAGGCGAACAAGGTGATCAACAGTTGATCGCCCCTTCCGATACCCACATTGGAATTTATCAAAGAAGTTTTTCTGCTCTAAGAAATACACCAATCTGGAGGTCACCATTCGTTCAAACGTTTTTCCAAGGGAACTGGTGAGTGCAATGGGTCTGTAGCTGGAAGGTAATGATGGATCCTTGCCAGGCTTTAGCAGAGGAATCACAATTGCCCTCTTCCAGAGAAGAGGCGAGAAATGCAAGATGGCGGATTGTTTGGAACTAGATACTCTCGAACCCAGGCGCATGAAATACTCCGCGCATGCGCACCGCGTATTTCTACAAAAGGTCCATTAGAAACGAAAGAAAATAAAGAATGCGGAAGGAGCTTTAGCAAAAGTTTGAACAGGTCCAAGTGGAACGTGCTAATTCACCCATATGCATACGATTGTAAAAACGATTCCCTCGGCAGCACAGGTAAAAGACGGATGTGCGGACACATTGGTCGCTCATACTACGAATAATAAAGGCCTAAAATAATTCTCTTGTATGTTTTTTAGAGTATCTGCTACTAATGACTCACGTTTTTCCTAAGGATGACATACACGAGCAATGTAAACAGTGCATAGGTAGGTGACAATCCATCATAGATTTTAGAGAGAGATTGAGCTGTCTTTATGTATTAGCCATCCATCTGTTACCTTAACTGACATGGAAATTATGTTTTTTTAAATCTGCTCTTTCTAACAGATAAAGCAGCGCGTTCCACTTGGGCCTGTGCTCGAGCTTCGTCCGCATTCTTTATTTCTTCCTTCTCTGATTTGTGCGAGTTCAGTCTGCACTTGCATGAGGTCTACGTGTTACTCTCCTTATCTTCTTGACATTTTGCGAACTATTTTTCAAGGTGTTTAATTAGTACCAGCTCACCTCCTTACTACAATCACACAACAACTAAAAACAATTACAGCTTACACCATTCGCTAAAGGCAGTACCAAACAAAAAAACCGGGACTGGGTGAGGTATGTCTAACACTATATACTTGCACTGAATAAAATATAGATACCAAAAACTGGCCAGACACTACCTTAATTCAGGATATGCTTGTAAATTTCCCCAGAAGCTTGTAAGACTTGATTTTTCGGTTTAGTTTTTATTATTTTAAATATTTTTCTCACCTTTTTGAATTAGTTATTATTATTTTAAATATTTTCTCACCTTTTTTTAAATATTTTCTCACCCTTTTTTTTAATATTTTCTCACCTTTTTTAATTAGTTTTTATTATTTTTAATATTTTCTCACCTTTTTTAATTTTTATTATTTTAAACATTTTCTCACCTTTTTGAATTAGTTTTTATTATTTTAAATATTTTCTAGTTTTTGCAGTCGTCGGCACCGTGCTTCAGGGTAACAATCACGCAGAAGGTGAAAATAAGAAGTGCGAGCCCAAGTTTCAATTGTTGCAATGCACAAACCGTGGCCCTATTGTTTTGCCGGGATAGTTCACCCCATCCGTGCTAATATGTGGGTCAGTGTAGTAGGCAAACAGCGTAAGTCCTGTCAATGAAGAAAACAATTTAATTATATTAATGAGCATATTGCGAGCAAAATGGGAATTGGTCAGAACTTCAGCTTGGGCGAGTTGGTAATTCATGATACTGCTTCACAGCGCACAAGATCAGACACACTTAAAAGAAATTTTACGCACACAAAGGAAGAACTCTCACACAGCGCTGACTGACAACTCGAAATATATTATGCATCATCTTCTTCTTCCTTCACTCCGATGCAAATGGAGGTGAACCCCAAAAAACCGAGGAACGTATGTAAAAAGAAAAAAGGAAAGAAAAGAAATATGGAATAAAAACAAAAATAGAAGGAACAAATAATGACTTCTCTGTACAGCGGACGTTGCTATTGTGCTTATTCTAAATAGTTCAACTCTTTTTCCGTTAAGGCTAGCGATGGAGTGCTCACACATATCCTATCTAGCCTTACAATGTTAGCGGTTTCTACTATCTCTCGCGTCAGTTTGTTCCTGCTCCGTCCCAGAATGGTGCATTTGTCCAGGAGGGGAGAACATCCACAGTCTCTGCAGTGGATGCCTAAATGACCCGAGTTGGCATTTTTGGCGGTATTCTTATGCTCACGAAGTCGGTCATTTAGACAGCGACCCGTCTGTCCGATGTAACGCTTGCCACATGTGAGGGGGAAGGAGTAGATGACTCCTTCATTGCAGGACACGAACTTGGTCTGGTGGTTTTTGACGCATCCAACTGGTCGACTAGATGTCCCATTCACCTTCTTGCACAAGCTAGCAAGTTTGTTCGGCGCGGAGAATACAACGTCAACGTTGACTCTATTGGCCAGTTTCTTGAGCTTGTGGGACAGGTTGTGGATGTAGGAAACTATGACTGGCCTTGTGGTGCGGTCTCTTGTTCTGCGTGTAAAAGCTCCTTCCTGCTTAACCTCCCTGAGTAAGACTTCGGCCACTGAAGTTAATAAACACGTGGGGTAGCCCGCTGAAATCAACCGAGATATTTGCGTGTTGAAACTCATATGGACAGTGTGCTTGCAAGATTTTTCAAGAGAGTTTTTTAGGCAGAGTTTTACAATGCCTCTTTTAACAAGCTTGGAATGTGCAGAACTATGGTTGAGGAGTGGCTTCTTTGCTCGAGGTTCGTAGGACCAGCAGGTGTGACTGCTTTCGAAAAAGAGTCGAAGGTCTAAGAATCTTATAGATCGCTCAACCGGAAGTTCATGGGT
>JABSTQ010000935.1:0-30375 GCA_013358835.2 Ixodes persulcatus
CAATATATCGCGTATCTAATCCATCCTTGTTTTTGTTGTTTTTATCATGCACGACCGACTGCTAAGCAAATGCTTCTGTACCGACCACAGAGTGAATGTCTTCGGCCTTACATTGCGTAACGTCCAATATAAAGTTGTGTTTGTTTAGCGAGAAAACTTCCTTTTCGAGTGACCTCTTTTTTATTGATAATTTCTCCCGTATTTAGGTGCTTTAATCAACAGGATCGATTAGGTTTGCTTCCCTAGTTAAAACATTTTGCTGCCACATGCAACACTAATGCTTGACACGATGTATGCCACTGGTGGTATTGTGAATTGGTTTGCTTCCAAAGCTAAAAAGTGTAACAGGTGGGACCATTCAGTTTGCTAAAAATGTGCCGATATAGAAATTTAGTTGCATAACTAGCGTTTAACGTTTAAAATTGTTAAGAAACATGCTCATGTTATGATGCATGTCTACAGCATAACCTTCGCAGATCCAGAATGGGTGTGCTATAGGCTACAGCCTCAAGGTTTTTAATGAGCCAAATTGGTGATTACACGGGAATAAATATTGTGGTGGAAAACTGACCATTGACTCGGTGGGTTTTGATCGTGCCCATTGGTATGCTGTTGGCAAATTAGATGATGACACTCCTTTTCCCTGACCATGTGGCTTTAAGGGACATCGCATCTAGATCTGCTTAAATATATTTATTTCAAGGTTCAGTCGACCCCTCTGCATCATAACAGAAAGGCAGTCTAACGCTACAACAAACAGCAGTGAATATACAATTCATAATAACAGGCACCAATGTCCAGGCGTATAGTCCGCAAAAAACAATTTGAGCCTAAATTATTATTATTATTTTTTTTGTTTAGATAGTTCGCATTTTTTTTATAATCCGCAGGGCCTGATTTCCATACCCAGTGCATAGTCCGTCAAGCTGGCGCATTGTGTCTTCGTGCTTTTTTTTCCTGGGTGGCATTTTTTTCAGACGTTCTTCGGCGAACGCTGTTGAACCTGAAGAACTGCTCTATGAGGCCTATATCAACCAGTGAGCACACACACAAGCACAGGAAATAACACTCGGTGCCGAGTACAAACCAAGAACCGGGGCGGAAAGCCCTGAATACCAAACAAGCAGCGTCGGGTGACGGCGACTGACTGCACAGTACACAGATTGCGCTCCTTCGACGCTTGCATCGTTGCGGTGGGTGGTCATAGCTAGTCGTAGCGAGATGATCATCACTTCAAGCAAGACCTACAGTGATGGTACAAATGAAGTGTTCAAGCCAATCGAAGGCAATAAATCTTGCCATAGTCAAAATATGTGTGCAAGTGTTCGACGTGGGCTCTCTCACGCTGGTGCAGATGTCGTCATGAAAGCTACATATCAACAATGTTTGCACGTTGAGGCTGAAACTATGATGCATACTTTATCTAAACCTAAATCTATCGGTCTGCAGCTACAAACATTTTTGTTGACATTGCTTAGATGATGTAACCATTCAGGCCTCGCATTAAACAGTGTTGCGAACTCTTTGGTTGTTCTGGTTAATTGTGCTGAAAAGCGATTGGATGGAAAGTGTGACAGCTACAGCATACAAGGGACGATCGAGGCCTTTATTCTGCGTTTTGTATGCATAGACACTGGTGCCTGTTTTGGATGACCTAATGACAGTTGCAGCAGGTGAGCGTCACTTCGGTATCCCGCGCTGCGACCGCGACTCGGCTGCCTCGCTGAGAAAATGTCTTCGGAAGACTTAACCCACTTCAGTCTCACCCGAGAACTCCTCGGAGGAAGAATGGAGCTTCATGCCGGTCTACATGAAATCGAGGATGACAAACATAAAGGACAACTACGATTTTCTCCTACAAGTGGGCAAGTGTAGCAGACTCGCCGAAACCAGTGCGTCTGCGAATTCAGAGAAAGGGTTGTTTATAATCTACAACCTATACAAAGCAACTTTTTGTCAAAATAAAAAGGTTGGGCAGTAAAGGGATAACCCCGGTACAAATGCTGTGGTGGACTTCCCTGACCCCGCGACTCTGTCAAACTTGTCTAGAAGTAATATTTAACCTTCACATAACTAGATGTGAAAATTATTAAACCAATACTATCTCTCATATTTCTAAGACTTAGTGTACGTGTTTGTGTATGAAAACCTACTTTTGCCCTAATAAATGACATTTTCAAAAGGACATGGGTCTTCTGCTGATACATATCTTCTAATTAAAATGCAGAGGCAAAAATAAAATCGACTGTGTACCTTAGCATGAGCACCATTTGCCATTCATTCTTGAGCATACTCAAATATCAGCCTATATTTTTCTCGCTTTGGAAGCTTTGCCCTGTTTTGTAAAAAGAAAAAAAGTAAAAAAACTTCACATTTGTTCTTCTTCTGGCATTTAATACAGACTTTTGTTTGTCAGAAGATCACACACAGCAGATATTACCGTGGCACATACAACTTAAACGACCGATGAGACTATTGCTATTACAATAAAGCTTTCCACGAGAGCCAAAAGGAGGCTTGTAGGGGTGCACAAGCACATCGAAATGAGATTGGCGCTTCCGGGGCCTGTTTACATTATGCGTAAAAACAGGACGATCGGCGACCGGCTGATCGCAATATAACACCAAGGATACCGATGTTTGGATACATGGAAAGCAGGATAAAGACCTCGATCGTCCCTTGTATGCTGTAGCTGTCATACTTACCAACCAACCGCTTTTTAGCGCAATTAACCAGAACAACAACCCAAGAGTTCGTAACACCGTTTAATGCGAGACCTGAAAGGCCACATCATGTAAGCAATGTCAACAAAAATGTTTGTAGCCGCAGATTGATAAGTTTTGATTTAGATAAAGTACGGGTCATAGTTTCAACACGCAAACGTTGTTGATATGTACCTTTCTTTGGACCCGCGTACCTTCAGTTCAACTTGATGACAGCTGCACCAGCGTGAGAGAGCCCACGTCGAACACTTGCACACATTTCTTGACTATGGCAAGATTTCTTGCCTTCGACTGGCTTGAACACTTCATTTGCAGCATCATGGATGGTCTTGCTTGAAGTGACGATCATCTCGCACACGGCAACAAGCAGAGAACGACACGCTTTGTTTAATTTATAACCTACCGGTCTACGGGCGTCGCAAAACTATCTCCCTTTTTTCCGCCATGTTGGATCGATCGGAGTGCCCCCAATATTCGCTGAAACTTCTCAATTGTGCAACACACTCTAAGTATGGATGCCGCACGCTTTGAAGGTGCGTTGAAGACGCCTCCGTGTTTATACCGGGAGTGCGAAACTTCTATAATCCTAAATAATAATAATGGCGCACTTAAATTATGCTTGAAATGTCTACGGTTGCCTAGAGCGTACTTGAAGTAGGCAAGTAGTTATATAATCTAAATATACTTGGCAAGTATACTTGGATCATGGAACGGCTCCCGCATGCTGTATACTACTACTCTACTTTTTGTTTTTTGTAATATTCTATCACACTCCCTGCCTTATAGTATACTATAAGTATATCGAGTATACTTTTATTACGCTCTTTTTCGCTAAGGGGTCCAAGTCGGCGTCTTCAGTCTTGACAGGCGCTTGCGCTTCAGTCTCTCTCAACAACTGCTGCTGCTTGTGAACAGACTCTTTCTGTCGCGCCTTGGCAAGCGCGGAAGTTAGAGTGAGCGCAGCGTCTAACTGAAGCGCTTCCGAGAGCGACTTGTCTCGCAGCCCAAGAACGAAGCGGTCACGAATCAGGCGGTCACGCAGGCTTCCGTAGTCGCATCGGTCCGCCATGTTGTAGAGCACGGTTACGTATTGGTCCACTGTTTCCGAGGACCCCTGCTCCCATCTGTTAAAACATGCAGACTCGTAAACTACGTTCCAGACTTGAATGAAGTGGCCGTCGAATCTCGTTTTTACGGTGCCATACTTCTTGGCGTCGGCGTCAGATAACCCGAAGGTGTTGAAAATTTGCCTAGCCCGGCGACCCATGACGTAGAGAAGCGTTCGTACCTGGGTTTCCTGGTTCTGTACGACCAGTCCGGTTGCGTGACGGAAATCGTCGAACTCGGCGATCCACGCCGGCCACTCCGAAGCGTTCCCAAAGTGGAAGGGTTCAGGCGGCCTGAGGGCGAGTCCGGTGGCGACGTTTGCCCGATCCATGACTCGGTGCGGTCCGCAACCACAAGGCGACGCCCGAAGCTTCTGAGGCGGCGGGATCCCACTTCTGACACCATGTATCGGTGCTCGGTGGCACCCGAAAGAAATGCGACTGACTCCGTGTCACGGCAAACCAAAAAGAACGTTTATTCCCTCGTGGCCCTGCACAAGCCACGGGCCCCACGGCACGCGCGTGCGTGCCTCGCTTGTAGGAAGCGGGAAGTTCAAAAGAGGCTCACGCCACATATACTTCCCAACGAATGGCCAAACTCTCTACATATACGGCTCTGGTGATGATCAATAGGGAGTACTGGACGCCATATTGCCACGAGCGCACCTGACCAAGCAAACAGCGCGCTCGTGGCCTAACGGTTATCGCGCGTGCCTTCCACGCAGAAAGCCAGGGTTCGATTCCTGGCCGATTCCCGAATCCAACGTGCGTGTTCTACACGCAGAACCTTCTACGCCGATCCTTCCAGAACTTCCCGCGTGTACATAAGAGGCTCCGCGTGGCGAGCCGCAGTCAGTTTTTGCCTTAGCCTTCGATCTTGCTGCTTCGCCGCCTTCGACGCCCGCGACGCTCTGTTTTTATCTTTCTTTTTCCTTTCATTTTTGGGCACAAGTTCGCCCCACTAAACGTTCAGTTTACTCAGTCATTTGCCGCCTCATCACTTGTCATTCGTGACAAAATTTGTGGGTGCTGTTTAGAGCGCATGCTCAGAACGAGCTCACATCAATAGGCTGTTAAGATCGGCACTTTTGATGGTGCAGAATGCACATTGCAAAAGAACTGTGGAAGCTCACCACCAGCACGCGCTCAGCATTCGCGCACACAGCTATGGCCGCCAGTAAATACTCCCTATTGGCGACGTGAGCGATCGAAAGCGTCGCTGTGGTCGGCCCACCACAATTGGCCGAATGCTGACTATGACGTCAGCAAAGGATATCTCATTGACGGAAATAAGAGGAATGAAAAAACTTCAATTTTGACGGTGCTGGCAGTGTTGCTTTGAGAGCGCTATGATTTCAGGCTTCCACCATGCCCATGACAAACACAATCGAACTTGTTGTTCACAAGGTAGCGACTAGAAGGTACGAGTGGGACCACCTATAGGGTCCGCTCATGCATTCTTTTGCACCTCAAAATGTGGAAAGCGACCAGGTGGAACCAAGCCACTTTGATTGCAGCGCCACCTTCACTGTGATGAAGCAACGAAGCCGGCCAAGGTCATATGGGCAATATAGCCCCTTAGGGGCTATATTGTATTTTTTATGGTTTTGACGTCAGAGGTAACCTCAAAGCACCACGACACGACGACGTTACGCGACGCCAAGATGCTTTCGTAAGGCCGTCGTGACATCGCGTCGCGTCAAGGACGACGCTGTTTGGCGACATCAAGTTGCCGTTGTAACGCGGCCGTGACGTCGCGTTGAGGACGACACCGTTACGCGACATCAAGTCGGCGTTGTGACGCGGTTGTGGCAGCGCGTCTCGTTGAGAACGACGCCATTATGCGACATGAAGTCGCCGTTGTTACGCGGTCATTCCGTCGCGCGCCACCACGAGGACGACGTGGACATGGTCGTCGATGCCGACGTTAACGTCGAAGTCAAACATCGCTATGACGTCACGTTAACGTCATCCTGACGTCATCGTGAAAGTCAACGTCACGACGAAGCCTTGACAGCGTGTAACGTCGTCGCCTTCGCCAGCATCAACGTCGACGCGCAGTCACGACGGAGTTTTGAGGTCGTGTAACGTCTTCGACGATGACGTCAACGTCGTGAAGCTGTCGGGACGTCTTTGTGACGTCGAGTTGCGTCATGTTCACAACGACGTCAACGAACTGACACTAATCGTCCTTATGACGTTGCATTGACAAAGACGCCGTCATCTTGACGTCCCGTGACGTTTTCGTCGTCGTCATCAACGTCAACGTTGACATCGTCGTCGTTGTCAACGCAATATGACGTCAGAACGCAGTCTTGATGTGTAACGCACGTTGTGAACGTCGATGACGACGTTGACGTCAAGGCGTCGTCCTGTTGTCGCACGGCGTTGTGACGACAAGTCAGGTCGCGGCGACTTTATGTACATGACGCCTGACGTCTAGGTTGTAAAAAAAATATAGTCCGGCGTTCTATCGTTTCTATGACCTTGACCAGTGTGCCGGTCGATCTTGGCGTTGGCAAAAGCAAATTGTGTGTATGTTTATACAGCCGGAAGTTAGACTGCCTCAGTGGGCGTCTGGTGTGTCAGCTGTATAGATGAGCAATTTAGCCAGCGCGGTACAATCGCTAGCCTGGGGTCTTTAACGGGCACCACGCAGTAGCGATACACGACCGCACGCCGGTACGATGCTCATCCAGATCGAAACGGGCAGGGGCAGAGCCTAATATACGGCTCTGGGCAGGGGTGAGGCTCGAACCCAGGATCCCTGGGTTCTGCAGCGCGAGCTTTCGCTTCACGCGCGTCGAGCTGGGTGTGCGCTTTAGTTCCTGTATAGGCTCTCTACGGGAGCCAGAGTTGCGCGTTCACGTGATGAGCCGGATCAAGTGCCGTGCAGGAAAGAAGACGTTGCGCGCCTCCCGCCGAACGTTCCACTGCGTTTGAGCGCGCCGCGCGCCTCGAACGTGCGGCGCTGCTATTTGCCGAATTCAGTCACGTGAGGAGCTAGATCAACATGTTATGCTGGAAAGACGGCGCTACGGTGATGAACGTGTTGCAGTCGCTGCGGGTCGTCACAGTAATCGTTCCATTTTCACACAACGAGCAACACTTTTTTATTTACACCGCTGAGAATGATACATCGACATTCGAGAGCTTGCAAGGCCAAAACGTTCAATCGTTCACGTTCATCGTCGTCGTTCTTCTTTTTCTTTCCCCGTTTTTTCCGTACGCACGTGCCGGGGCAGCTTAGCAGACTTCTTTCTTTTCTGCTTCTACTCCGTGTTCGTCTAACGCCAACAGATGTTTATACGACGTTAGTTGCAAGAAAACGCGAACTCTGGCTCCCGTAGGGAGCCTATAGACCTTTTCAAGAAAGAGCGTATGGTCGGTGACATTTCCAGAGTTCGTGCGTATGGCGCGTGCTTTGCTTGTTTTCCGGAGCGACGCACACGCGCGTGCTGAGCTGTGGAGCTCGCACGCTGGGCTGTGGATTTGTAAACATTGGAAAGGTCTATACAGGAACAGGCCGGTTCAGACACTTGCGTTTGAGTGCGTTTGACTGCGTTGCGTCGAGAACCGAAAGCGAGTCATCGGCACATCTGTGCTTCGTATGAAGCGTGAAATCCAATTCAAGCAATCATCTTGGCACGCGATATACCCAGCAGGGATGTCCTGGCTTCTCGTTACCGCAACGCAGTCAAACGCAGTCAACCGCAACTGTCTGAAGCAGGCTTAAGCCCACTCGGCCACCGATCCCCCTCTATGCGTTGGAACGAAACGCGTTTTTCATAAAAAGTGACTAATCCCAACCACTTCGCTCGTAGCGCCTGAGAGGGCGCTACGAGCCAAGTGGCTTGGATTAGCCGTTTTTTCCACATGCGGAGGTACCAAGATAGCACTCCGGTGGCCCCACTCGTTCCTTCTAGTACACTCTAATTTGGGTAGTGGCCCGTGTCGAGTCGCTTCAATGACCTTGATAGCCGAACCATATCAATGTTTGGAAACAAAAATTGGGTTGTGTATGTTTACTAAGCCTAGAACTTGGTCTGCCTCAACGGGCGACGAGTCTCCCAGCTGTAGATGAGCAATTTAGCCAGTGCAGTACAACCGCTAGACTGGGGTCTTTAAAGGGATGGTGAACCTAAATTTGGATTTAAAAAAAAAAACAAAAAAAACAATGCAGGAGATGTAGGCGGGACCCTATCATCTTTACGACACTACTCGTAAGACGATATCTCGAATGGACGGCCGTATTTTTGGAAAAGGAGGTCGAGACTGAACCAGGCCGACGAGGCGCGTGACGTCAAGATACCTAGTTTCCTCATCTTTTCGCTTCGCTCCCCCAAGGCGGCGAGGCGGAGAAGACGCGAGGCCGTTCCCTCTCCATCTCGGAGAAACATTACGTCAACATCTCTGTCAAATGCGAATCCTTTTCTGAAAAATACGGTCATCCGTTCGAGATATCGCTGTATGAGTGATGTTTTGGTGTTTGTAGCATCCCGTTGCACGCTTTTGCCGCTTGTTTTGGGAAATCCAGATTTCGGTTCAGCATCCCTTTAACGTGCACCACGCAGAAGTGATACACGACCGCACGCCGGTACGATGTTCATCCAGATCACGGTGTAAGATAATACTCTTCAGGGGAGGACAGCGCGCTCCTCGCGACGTGCTGATAAAGTTCGCTTTTCACTCTCTCTCTCTTTCTCTCTCTCACTATGGTTTCAAGCGGCGCCGGCAGATGACTCGTCAACCCGTGGGTCGGCGTGCCTCGTCTCCTGCGCTTTTCAATGGGAAACGCATTTTTTTTGTTGTTTTTTTCAAAGGCGTATTGTGCATGCGGTGCGTTCCTTATAACCCGGCACTTGAAGTAAATGTGTGTTGCTTAACCATAGATTCGTCGTTTGTTTTAGTTTCGTGGCTCAATGGCAGCGAGGACAAGAGGCATTTGGCGCGGTATTCAAACGAGCTAAGCAGGTACGTGTAGGCGCTTCCCTATAATTTCATCCCTTTCTAGGTCTCAGGCTCGTGATCGTCAGACACTAAACACCTGATGTTGGGATTCATATTTTCTTGGCAAAACATCGTGGGGACAACATCTCTACAGCAAGTCAACGCAAACCCCGCGAAGTATCGTCCTTTCACAATCATGTCGTTGGTGAAATGCTTGAAGCAAGCAAAATCTTTAGGGCCAAGCGGGCGATGCTTACGAGGAGTTGATTGAGCCCACGCTTCCAGACGTGTGGGGTCGGATGGGACCTTGAACAGACTGACCTTTTCTTTGCAACTAGGTTGACCTGAGTTGCAGTTTTGGACGAAGCATCTCTGGCCCATTGTCACCGCTTTGAACCCGTATCAAACGCGTAGTCAAACGCCGCACACGGCTTCTTCAATCTTCATTTCATGTAGCGTACGGCGACTGGAGTTCCAAATGTCTCCGTCGAAATTCGAAAGTTAGACACTGAGCAGGCGAAATTGCAGCACCGGTGTGTCATGGTAATTAGATCATTTTGTTCGCTCTCACACAGTTTCGCCGTTTGGCCGCCGGTGACACTGTCATCAGCGGACACGTACGGGCACGGTGGCCGTGGAATGATGCAGCCTTCAGGATGCCCGTCAAACGACCGCTATCTGACTCCTCGCGCCGCGCGTTTCGCCCCGCCGTGTCCTCACCTAAATAGTGTGTCTTACACCGTGATCCAGATCGAATAGGGGAGGGGTGGAGATTGAACCCAGGAGATCTACAGGGCGAGCATTCGCTCCACGTGCTCCGAGTTGGTGTGCGCTAGCCCACTGGGCATCCGATCCCCCTGAATAGGTGGAACTCAGCGCGTGTCCTGTGTTTGCCAACCTCAACGCGTGGCCAACATGGTCAACATGGCGGTCAACATTGGCGGCTCGAATATCGGCTCCAGATCACGTGGCCGCTTGATCTTGCTGCGAGTTGAGGGGGTGAACGCTGCTTGTTTTTCTTTCATTTTTTGTATGATTTCTCTTGCGCGAGGTAAAAAACGAACGCGCGTTTTATGGGTCACAAACATCAGAGATTAGTTCTGAGCGGTATGTGCGCGAAGTACCAAGATGGTTGCGTCGCACGTTTAAACATCGCAGGCATTTGAGCAAGAGCTCCGAGAGCCGGCACTGCGAGCAGAGACGGACAAAGAGTGTCGTCTTCTCCTGTCGTCTGCTTCTGCAGGGACGCTGATTTTACTTCGTAACCAGTTCAAGGTTTTGAAGAACTTGGTCTGAACTCCTTCGGAACCGCGAAGAATCGAACGCGCCAGTGCAGCGGCCGTTCAACCTCCAGTTGAATCGAATGCGCCAGTTCCTGCATTGACGAACTCGTTCAGTCAGTTCGGAGAAATTGAGCAAACCTAACAACCTTGCCACTGAAAGAAATAAAGAACAAATGCAACGATGTAATCCTTTGGCGCCCTAATCTACACGCCACGACGAAGCGAGAGAGGAGAGGGGGGGGGGGGGGGCGTGACTTAAACATCCTCGGCGCCTGCTGCGTTTGTCCACTTCCGCAACGCTGACCAATCGCAGAAGGCGCCGATGTTCCGGTCCCTTGGTCCCGCCTTGTAGATTAGAGCCCCTGGGTTTCTCACACTCTCGGTGACCATACACTCGTATGGGTCTGTACTCACTTTCACTTCGAGTCTGACCATAGCCGGAACTAGGGTCCTATGGGCCAGAGCCGTATATTGGGAGAGTTTGGTCAGTGGTCGGAGCAAAGGCCGCCGCCAGCGTCAAAAATTCCCCCCGCGGTTTGAATGTCAACTAAAAGTGCGACACAGCGTCGACCAATCAGCAGACCGCGGCGTCACAATATTGGAAATGGCAGTTAACACATAAAAAGTAGAGTTCTATTTCAGCGTCTCGGTGACAATGGCGTCAATAGTAAATCAGCAGAAGTGTTCGCAACTACGCAGTTTGATCTGGTTTGGAGCGCACGTTTGTTGATTCTACCGTTGAATATGGACGTGACAAAAACCGCACATGCGCTAAGTTTTTAGTCGCCATGAGGTTTACC
Source organism: Ixodes persulcatus (assembly GCA_013358835.2). NCBI lineage: Eukaryota > Metazoa > Arthropoda > Arachnida > Ixodida > Ixodidae > Ixodes > Ixodes persulcatus. The sequence goes on from JABSTQ010000935.1 coordinate 10,863, forward strand.
TTCTTACTCTAGCGACGCTAAAACGAATTAAATTAGTCGAGTTGCACTTTTAGAGCTCACGACAACGGCTCGTGGCTGTTTCCCGGCCTGTGGTTGGCCACGAGACGTTAGCCTATTCACACCATTGAATGGCCAAACTCTTCCAATATACGGCTCTGCGATGGACCAGTCAAGCCGCGGCAAACCTTCATCGTCAAGGCGCAAATCGGCTTTGTACGTTTGCTATTGTCACGAATGACAGTTAATGAAGCGACGAAAACCGAAACAAACGAAACGTTTAATCGGGCGAACTTGTGCCCAAAGCAAGAAGGGAAAAGAAGACAACTGAGCGTCGCGGGCGTCGATAGCGGCGTAACAGCTGGATCGATCGTTCAGTGCCGGACTGACTTCGGCTCGCCACGCGGAGCACCTTTTGTTCTCCCGTGGGTCTCTGGAACATTCGGCTCAGAACCTTCGGCTCGTTGGACACTCGTAACTGGATCGGACGAGAAGGTTCAGGAACTTACGAGAACGTCAGGTTAAAATAATAAATAAAAATGCAGTCTGCTAACTAGAATCGAACCTAGACCGTTCGCACGACAGTCAAGCACGGTAGCCATTCGGCCACGAACGCGCTCGCACAGCGAAGCGCGTGGCATTTCTCCCCTTTTTAAAAGCGCATCGTCTCGATGCGACGTGTGGGGAAACAAAACAGCAAATACACAAAAATAATGGCAAACTACGTAGACTTGTACAACACAATCCTATCGAGCGTGCTACGAAACACAATTCACAGTCCTATCGATCGCAGTACGGCTTGAGGGGTACGACGTGGATGGGTTCCGGTCGTGCAGGGCTGCCTGATGAAGTCCGTGTTTTGTCGGGCATCACTTCGAAGTTGAGATCCCCGATTCGACGAAGCACTTTGTAGGGTTCAAGGTAGGGCTTCAGGAGTTTCTCGCTGAGACCTTGGTGGCGAATCGGTGTCCACAACCACACCCTGTCTCCGGGCTGGAAATGAACTTCCCGACGACGAAGGTTGTAGCGCCCAGTGTAGACACGTTGTTGGGCTTTAATCTGAAATCTGGCGAGCTGACGGATTTCTGCCCGTTGGGCAACCACCTGGGCGTCGTCGCTTCTGTGGACAGCCGGTTCGTGGGGTAACATCGAGTCCAGCATTGCCGTTACCTTGCGAACATGCACCAGTTGAAAGGGCGTTACCCCGGTGGTCTCTTGTACGGCCGTGTTTTCGGCAAATGTGATATACCGCCACACCTCATCCCATGTCTTGTGCTCCACGTTGACGTACATAGATATCATGTCGGCGATGGTCTTGTTGAGTCTCCCCGTCAGTCCATTTGTCTGCGGGTTGCACGTAGTGCAGTGACGATGGCTGGTGTGAATGAGACGAAGGATTTCTTGCATCAGATGGGCCATGAATGATGATCCTCGGTCTGAGATCAAAACTTTGGAGCGGAAATCAAACCTTCGGGAGCGCCGTGCCGGAGGACGATGGACTCGAAGAAAAACTTGGCGGCTTCCACAGCAGTCCCACCCTTACAAAAATGAATAATGAGTTTCAATTGCGCTTCTAATATATTTTTACAGAGTCAAATGAAACTCAAATAAAACTCAACGTTAAATGAGTTTTATCATTACAATACTAATTTTTATTATTTTGAATTTACTCATTACACGTTCAAATGAGTGTTATCATAACCCACTCAATATCTATTCTTTTGAATTAACTCATTACAGATTCAAGTGAGGTTTATCGTTACCCAATCAATATCAATTCTTTTGAGTTTACTCATTACACATTCAAATGGGTGTTATCATAAAGAACACAATATTCATGATTTTTAGTTTACTCATTACGGATTGCAATGAGCTTTATCGTTACCGACTCAGTATCCATTCCTTTGAGTTTACTCATTACAAATTCCAACGAGTTTTATCGTTACCCAGTCAGTATCCATTCTTTTTGAGTTTATACAGGCACTCATTACTCACGCAAATGATTATTATCATTGAGAATGCAATGTATGTTCTTTTGAGTTTTTCCATAGACACTCCAGTGAGTTCTACCATAAGGCACTTAATAGACATCAGCTGATCCACAGCGGAGGAATTCGATAAAGCAAAGGTGACGATAATCATGAATGCAGATTGCCTGCTATTCAGAAGACATTCTTCTCAAATAAAGTTATGTTCGACATTGCAATCTAATAACTTCTCATATTTATTAACCATTTATTAACCCTTCTATGAAATCAAAACATATTCAATTATTCCCATTCCCAACTAGCACACTGTCTCGGGCGATCAAAATGACACAGCGATAGAAATAATGATTCAATATTGTCACGGGTGGCGACCAAAAGAACAATAAATAAACAGGAAGAAATACACGTTTAATGTGGCGAACTTGTGTCAAAAATGAAAGGGTACAAAAGATAATAACAGAGCGTCGCGGGCGTCGAAGTCGGCGTAACAGCAGAGTCGAACGCTGGGGCGAGACTGACTCCGCTCGCCTTGCGGAGTCCCTTATGTAGTGCCTTCGTTGGTTTCTGGATCATTCGGCGTAGAACTCTTGGTGCGTAGAACAATCGGAACACGATCAGGCGAGAATGTTCTCGAACTTACGAGAAGGACAAGTTGAAAAAAAAAAATAAAATGCCAGTCCGCTGACTGAAATCGAACCTATACCTTCCGCGCGACAGTCAAGCGCGGTAACCACTCGGCCACGCACGCGCTTGCTTACCAACGTACGTGGCATTACTCCCCCCCTTTAAAAGCGCATCGTCTCGATGCGACGTGCCAGGGAACAAAAACAGCAAAACAAACAAAAGTAATGGCAAACTACGTAAACTTGTGCAACACAATCCTATCGAGCTTATTACAAAACACAATTCACAGTCCTAGCGATCGTAGTACGGCTTGAGGCGCACGACGTGGACGACTTCCCGTCGTGGAGGGTGGCGTGATGACGTCCGTGTTCCGTCGGGCATCACCTCGTAGTTAAGATCTCTAAGTCGACGAAGCACTTTGTAGGGTCCGAAGTAGCGCTTCAGGAGTTTCTCGCTCAGGTAGCGTCGTCGTATCGGGGTCCAAACCCACACACGGTCTCCGGGATTGAAGTGAACGTCGATCCGGCGAAGGTTGTACCGGGTAGCGTCGACACGTTGTTGATTTTGAATTCGGAGTCGGGCGAGCTGGTGAACTCCCTCGGCTCGTTGAGCAACAACCTGGGCGTCGGGGCTTCAATCGTCAGCTGGTTCGTGGGGTAGCATCGCGTCCAGCATGGTCGTTACTTTTCTGCCATGCACCAGCTGAAACGGTGTTACTCCTGTGGTCTCTTGTACCGCCGTGCTGTAAGCAAACGTGACGTAGGGTAACACCTCGTCCCAAGTATTGTGCTCTACGTCGACATACATAGAGATCATGTCGGCGATATTTTTTTTAGCCGTTATGTTAGTCCATTTGTCTGCGGATGGTACGCAGTGGTTCGACGATGGCTGGTGCCACTGAGACGAAGGATCTCTTGCGTCAGCTGGGCCATGAACGAAGATCCACGGTGTGTGATGAGAACTTCAGGGGTGCCGTGCCGGAGGACAATGGACTCGATGAAAAACTTGGCGACTTCAACAGCCGTGCCTGCTGGAAGGGCTTTCGTCTCGGCGTACCGTGTGAGATAATTGGTGGCGACGATTATCTAGCGGTTTCCCGACGTTGCCGGCGGGAAAGGGCCAAGTAAATCCATTCCGATCTGCTGGAACGGCATAGACAGAGAGAAATCGGATGCAGAAGTCCAGACGGCTTCGTCGGCGGTTTCTTGCGTCGCTGTCACTCGTGGCATGATCGAATGTAAAGGTGAACGGTCTTCGGTAGCCTCGGCCAGTAGTACTTTTCTCGAATCCTGGCGAGCGTCCTGCTGTAACCAAGGTGTCCAGCCGTTGGGTCGTCATGGCATCCTTGGAAGATTTCGTCTCGAAGGCTGGCAGGAAGAAGCAACAGCCATGGTGTGTTGTTGTTGACGAAGTTCTCCTTGTAGAGCACCCCTTGCCGCATGGAGAAGCTATGCAGGATTCTTAAGAAAGCACGGGGAACCGTACTCGCTTGTCCCTCTAAGTGCTCGATTAGCGCTCGCAGTTCGGGGTCGTCTCGTTGGAGTGCTGCCATGTCGCTGACGTCCAAAGCGCCGAGGGAACACTCATCGTCGTCGTTTTCGATACAGGCAGGACCGGTCTCGACAGGAACTCTTGACAGGCAGTCGGCGTCATTCTGCTTCCGGCCGGACTTGTACACAACGGTCATGTCGAACTCCTGCAGTCGTATACGGCTACACCGGGCGAGGCGTCCGGAGGGGTCTTTCAGATTCGCGAGCCAGCAGAGCGAGTGGTGGTCCGTGACCACGCGAAAAGGACTTCCATACAAATATGGGCGAAAAAAAAAAACTTTGTTATTGCCCAGACGACAGCAAGGCACTCCTTTCCAGTTGTAGAGTAGTTCCTCTCCGCCTTAGACAGCGTCCGACTCGCGTTTGCGATGACTCGTTCTGCCCCGTCCTGCCTTTGAACTAGCACCGCGCCAAGTCCGGTGTTACTGGCGTCCGTGTGGATCTCTGTATCAGCGAACTGGTCGAAATTACCAAGAATCGGGGGCGTCTGGAGCCTCCATTTCAGCTCATCAAATGACCGCTGGTGTTCTTTTGTCCCTTCGAAATTTACGGCGTCCTTCGTGAGGTGCGTCAGCGGTGCGGACAGCTTGGCGAAGTCCCGAACAAATCGTCTGTTGTAGGCACAGAGTCCGAGGAATCTTCTCACGGCCTTCTTGTCAGATGGCGGCGTAAATGCCGCTACGGCGCGCGTCTTCTCGGGGTGAGGGAGAACACCTTTGTTGTTCACGACGTGGCCAAGGAACTTAAGTTCACCATAGGCAAATCGACACTTTGTTGGCTTGAGTGACAGGCCGGCGGTCTTGATGGCTTGAAGCACGGCTCGAAGTCGTTTCAGGTGCTCGTCGAAATCTCGTAAAAATACCACGACATCGTCGAGGTAGATGAGGCAACTCTGCCATTTTAGACCTGCCAGCACGGTGTCCATGACACGATGGAAGGTGGCTGGCGCTGTACAAAATCCGAACGGCATCACTTTGAATTGTAGCAGTCCAGTCGGGAGTGACAAAGGCAGTTTTCTCCCGGTCGCGTTCGTCGACTTCAATCTGCCAGTATACCACTCTTCAGGTCCATCGACGAAAAATATCGGGAGTGGCGCAGTCAGTCTAACGTATCGTCGATGCGGGGGAGCGGATAGACGTCCTTCTTCGTCACAGCGTTCAGCCGACGATAGTCCACGCAGAACTGCAAGGTTCCGTCCTTCTTCTTTACAAGGACGACTGGGGACGCCCATGGACTTCTTGGGGGTTGAATGATGTCGTCGTCGAGCATTTCCTGGACTTGATCTTGAATCACCTTCCTTTCCTTTAAGGAGACTCGATACGGCGACTGGTGGACAGGGAGCGCGTCGTCGTCGGTAATAATGCGATGTTTCGCCATTGGTGTTTGGCAAACTTTCGACGACGTGGCAAAACAGTCACTGTATTCGTCGAGGAGATCAACCAGTTGCCGGCGCTTAGGAGCTGGGAGCTCGGGGTCGATGTCGATCGGCGGCGGCGACGTGCTGTTCTGCAGCTGTGACGACGAGGTTTCTTCGGAGATTGCGGTGACCACGGCTGGCGCCTGAAGCTCCTCGATGTGGCCCACGGTGGTACCCTAGCTTCGTTAGGTGCTGCGGCTCCTCTCGGAAGTTTGCCACAAGAACAGTTGTACGTCCTTCTTGAAGATCCGTTACGCCTCGTGCGACGCCAATTCCTTTCTCAAGGAGCAGTTGGACGCTGCCTTCCAGAAGAGCTTCACCGTGCATGGCTGCGTCGGTTATGACGGTGACGAAAACACTCGACCGCGGCGGTAAGTTTACATGGTCGGCGATAACTCGGATCGCGGTTGACGTCGTGTTTGTCTCCACCGGCGGTAAAACAGGCTTTCGCAGCGTCAGCTGGTTTGCCCCGAGGTCGATGACGGCGCCATACTCGCAGAGAAAGTCCATTCCGAGGATAACGTCCCTCGAACAGTCTTGCAGAACGACGAACTTCACAGGGCACGTCTCACCGTGGATCTCGACGCGAGCAGTGCATCGCCCGACTAGTGTGATGAGGTGCCCTCCGGCGGTTCGTATTTGAGGTCCATCCCACGGCGTCGTGATTTTTCGAAGGCGGTGGGAGAGCCTCCCACTCAAGACTGAGTAGTCTGCTCCGGCGTCCACGAGTGCTGATGCGTCGTGGCCGTCGATGACGACGTTTAGGTTGTTGGACACCATTGCAGGCGCGTCGTTTCGGTCTCTGGTAGCGTTCGAGTGGGGGCCCTCCGACGTTCGTGGAGGATCTTGGCGTCGGTCGTCTTCGGCAACTCCACCAGGGGTTGGCGCGCCTAGTTTCCCCGGCGTGGAGCTAGGAGCGACAGGCTTTCACGTCGGGGTCGGTGCATCGGCGAAGCTGGACGTCGTGGCGAAGGCGACCGAAACTCTCGGCGGGACGCAGGCTCGGGGGACTGAGTGGCCGAGTGGGCTAGAGCGCACTCCAGCTCGGAGCACATGCAGCGAAAGCTCGCGCTGCAGAATCCAGGATTCTGGGTTCAATCCCCACCCCTGCCCGTTTCGGTCTCGATGAGCATCGCACCGGCGTGCGGTCGTGTATCACTAGTGCGTGAGCACGTTAAGGACCCCAGTCTAGCTAGCGGTTGCTCACCTACAACTGGGAGACTCGTCACCCGTTGAGGCAGACCAAGTTCTAGGCTGCATAAACACAACACAATTTGTTTTAGTCTTTAGTGATGAAGCTAAATGCAGACGATTCCCACTCAATGTTTTCTTTGATCAAAATTGACACACCTCCCCCTCGGTTTTCAGTAGGATTCCTTGGGATTCGGATAAATTTGGGTATGAAACCCGTGATTTAATTATGTGTATCGCTGGGGTTTACGCGTAATTTTATGATGCAAAATAGGCATGTGGGCAATAGGCATATTAAAAAAAATTGAAGACGTTTACAAATCTCTGTAACGCGACATTAGAGCGCAGTTCTTGAGAAGGAGGGGAGGGTATTCCCTTCCCCCGTACCTCTTCCGTTCCTCCTCCTCCGCACGTGACGTCAATTTCCCTGCTAAATCTAGCGGAGAAACTGAATTCGTTCATAGGTGACATGACACCAAGATATGTGACGTCATTTTCCCCGCTAAATTTAGCGGTGAAACTGAATTGGTGTTGAGGTTACGTGACAATAATTTTCCCGCTAAATTTAGTGGGGAATTGAATTGCTGCCGAGGTCCCGTGACATCAATTTTCCTGCCACATCTAGCGGAGAAACTGAATTTGTTCATAGGTGACGTGACACCAAGGCACCAAGTCATAGGACGTAATTTTTCCTGCTAAATTTAGCGGGGTTATTGAATTGCTGTTGAGGTCCCATGGCGTCAATTTTCTCGCTACATCTAGCGGAGAAACTGAATTTGTTTATAGGTGACGTCATTTTTCCCGCTAAATTTAGTAGGGAATTGAAGTGCTGTTGAGGTCACGTGACGTCAAGTTTCCCACTAAAACTTACGGAGAAACTAAATTTGTTCATAGGTGACATGACACCAAGCCATGCGACGTCATTTTCCTCGCTAAATTTAGCTAGAATTGAATTGCTCTTGAGGTCACGTGACGTCAGTTGTTCCGCTAAATTTAGAGCGGTTACGCCGATGGCAACGCCGATCTACCCGGAAACGAATGCCTAAGAACTGCGCTCTAAAAAAATTAGACGGTTACAAATCTCTGTTATGCGAAATTAGAGCGCAGCTCTTGAGGAGGAGTAGAGGGTACGGAGGGGAGGGTATGCCCCTCCTCCTACTCTCCTCCCCTCCTCCTCCTCCACACCCTCCCCTCCACCGACAGTTTCCCCGGTAAATTTAGCTGGAAAATTGACGCCACGTGACCTCAACACCAATTCAGTTTCCCCACTAAGTTTAGCGGGGAAAATGACTTCACGCAACTTCGTGTCACGTCACCCATGAACAAATTCAGTTTCTCCGCTAGATTTAGCGGGAAAATTGACATCACGTGAGCTTAACACCAATTCAATTTCCTGCTAAATTTAGCGGGGCAATTACGCCGACGGCGAAGCTGCTATACGCAGGAAGGGCGCCTAAGAGCTGTGCTCTAAAAAATTAAAGAACTTGTTAAATATGTTTCCCAAGGCATACACTGCGAAGTTGATTGACGTTACTGACTGTGCCCTCAAACAATTGAAAGCCTACCTAGAAGTGGTAACTAAACGAGCAAATTCAAATCAAAATTAGACCTATAGTAAAGCCCAGTCACGCCTAATCACGGTTTTACCTCGAATAAAAAAAAAAAACAATTCACGACCAATGATGCACGCCAGATGCACGCAGCTCGTCAGGATATCGTCTTCTATCATGTTCGCTGGTCGTGGGTTTATTTTGCACATTTTACTGCAAGGTAGAGTTTTCACGTCAGGATTCACAAAGTTGAATTGTTTTTCTTATTCTTTAAGCACACAACGCCTGCGCGTACACCTTTCCTGTATGAAGGAGTGCTCTTCCCCTCAGCACGCAGCAGTGCTGCAGCAAAACGATACGCAGAACTATACGCCTCGCAAGTGGGCTCATTTTCGTCTTCTGCGCATGAGAAAGGAAGTAGCGGTGACGTCAGAACGCCGAGCCCTGATTGGCTGATCGCGACCCCCCTATCTGAGCGTCGTCTGCTCCTTTGCAACGTCGTCTGCTCGCAACGTCGTCTGCGTCTGTCTTACCTTTCCTGCGACTTTCGGAAGCGCAGGTCTTTACGAGCGAGCTCGACTTCGCCTTTCAGAGAGGGGAGACGAAATAACTCGAGCGGTACGTTGTTTTTGTCGAACAACTAGCAGACGCGCATCAAGGAGGGAAGTCAAGGGACTCGCTGGCGAGGTGTCCCGAGGCGCCGAGGTTTGTCTGCTAAGAAGCGAGAGTGTCCGCAAGTTCAGTCCCAAATACTTTTTCCCTTCTTGCGTGTGCGGCGAGACTCCTCACTCTCAAACGGCGTCGGCGGGTTGGTGCAGTTAACGTCGTATGCTTGACGTCTGCTAGTCAAAGTGATGGCTGCTTTACCTTTCCTGCGTCTGTCGGAGATTCACCGCTTTTTCACCGGCGAGAGTCACCGCTGCCTCGGAAAACGAGGCGATGACAAGAGGAAGAGATTGAAGGGTTCACAAGGGTCGCGCGGGCATATTTCATTCAGAACGCCAGCCGGTCGTGGGCAGACGGTCTTGGCCAAGGACCGTCGGAGCACCGCTGCGCCGCTGCTAGGCCTATCTGCCGAGCTCGCTTGGACGGGGTCAGTGGAATCGTGGCCGTTGGAGCATTTCCCGGGTGTTTGTGGATCCAGCGTTCTTGTTCGTCGTGGTTTATTTCAAGTACGTTTTACTTTTTTTTTCTTGCTGCTTGTAGTCGTGACGCGTGAGAAGAGCACGTACAAAAATAAACGTCCGTTGGTCGTCGCGACCAAGTAACTGAGCGACGCTGTCGGCCATGCTGAGTTGATCGTCGTAGGATTCCGTCGTAACCTGAGCAAAACTTATGATAATTTCGTTTAGTGAATACGAATTTGTTCTGACGTTTTGTCTTACGCACTCTTTCGGCGTAACATGGTTTGTGAATCTGGCCTCTGCACTTCCGAAAGTCGCAGGAAAGGTAAGACAGACGCAGACGACGTTGCAAAGGAGCAGACGACGCTCAGATAGGGGGGCCGCGATCAGCCAATCAGGGCACGGCGTTCTGACGTCACCGGTACCCCCTGCGCGAGAAGCAGACGAACTTGCCCTCCGCATAATCAGTACTGGCCTTAGGGGTGGGCGACCTGGGTCGGCACTGGGTCGCCCAGGGTGCCATCAAGAAGGGGCTGCCGCCACGCTCCCCTTTTGATATTTCTAGCTTTATCAATTTAACACAATGCCCAAAACGACACTATATGCTCTATCACTGCTCATTTTTTGAATATGGCTCCTGGCTGACAAAACGCTCATGTTGGGGCGCCACTTACATGTTTACTAGCAACGTGATGCACCTAATGACCCTCCCCTCTCCCGCTCCGCACCCCAAGCCATAGACATCCCAGCCACCTCAAGTCGTCCCCCCACCCCCCACACACACGCCCAAAAGAAATTCCTGGCTATGCCACTGGTGTAAGGCCAGACCACGAAAAATGAGCAATACTGCTAAACCTTCAAACCTTCATTGTTCAATACAAAGACCAAACGAAATCGTTCATCTGTGGAAATGGTAATCTAAATTTCAAGATTCGCACACAGCTATCATAACAGTTTGCAAGTGTAGCAACACCCGAGCTATTAGTTTCTGTATGGATGAATTGAAATTCACTCTTGGCGGAATACTGGTGCACATTTCTCACATTTCATGAAATGTAGCAGCATGCAGCAAGCAGGTTAAGTGCTTTAGTGCAGTTTGGCACAAATGGCACAAAAACTACTGACCTTTCTTTTATGAGCGAACAGCTTGCTTCAAAGGAATTAGGCATAAGATTCGTCTTAGGAAACCAAGCATTTTAGTGCACTAGTTTGCAAGTATTAAATGTAATTGTTCCGATCAAGTGTCTGTGAAATGAACACCTACGTATTTGTCGTACAACAAAACATGTTTCAGATGTTAAAACAAATCAGTTATTTGTAAGTGTTTTGGTCAGGGAGTTATTAAGCACATTTGCAGAGCTTAGGTTCATCTACCAGGAAGAGCTATAAATGACATTTATAGCTCTTCCTGGTAGATGTCAGGATGGATAAAGGTGTGGTGATAAATGTAGTACCGTATTTACTCGCAGAATGAACGCACTTTTTTTCCCGAAAAATCTATGCAAAGTTGGGGGGGGGGGGGGGGGGGGTGGGGGGGCGTTCATCACGCGAAGTAAAATTTTTGCGTCCGTATTTACTCGCATAATGAACGGACCTTTTATCCCGAAAAATGACGTAACTTCTTATCTCTTTGCGCGCAGCGCGCGACTCCAAAACCAAACTGGGATGCGCAAAAAAAAAATGCTCCTCTACGTTTTCTTTTCTTGCCCCTGCCTTGAACCCCTGCCTACCCATGACGTCGCTTTTTCAATGTTGCCAGTAGAGCTTTTCACTTCGAAAAACACGATGAGGATTCTGTAACTTCGCGAAAAAAAGTTATTTTGTCCAAATATTTGGGTTACTATTTCAACGATGTTTGTTGGTGTTTTTAGCAAGTTTTTAGGCAAATCGGGGACTATGAAGAAAACGGCGGAGTACCCCTTTAAAGGGCAACTCCGCTCAATTCCCAATATTTCGGGATAATGAGGGATTTTGAATTAAAAAGCCCTAGTAAAAGACACTACGTCATTTGCTTCGCGAAAAACGGGATATATATTTTTAAATCTAATTTTAAACACGAGCGGAAATCGAAACCGAAACTTCGGCTCCGTCCGGAAACATTGGCCTCGGGCCACCAAGTACATGGCCATCACGTGGTACGAGATGTCACGTGATCCTCGGCCCAACGGCGGGCGGGATTGGGGCGGGCGTGCGACAGGCGCGAGTGTCGTCTGCACCGCCAAGGCACCGCACTCTTCGCCATGTTATGGTGTCTACGGCATTCGACGACGTCTGCACAACTGCGACATAAGTCTGCGCACGTGGTGTCCTTAGTGTGGACGAAACTCCGAGATACAATAATCACAAACGGTGCGACGACGACGGTGGTTGTGACGCGGAAGACGGCGGTAACGGCGGGACCACGGCGGGCGGCCGGACGGCTCCCAGGAAGCGCGCTGCGCAGGCGCGTTACGCCAATCACGTGGACACCGCTGAGCGCCGAGAGTCAACGTTGCTGACGTCATGCGCTACGCTCGCCCGGAGAAGTAAAAACAAGCAAAAGGGGGCCATGATAATGACGTTTAGCTCAATGTTGGCTCCGCCCATGCCGTAGCCTTGACTGCGCTGTTGGTTGCGCCTGAATTCGCCCGCTCGAGTCAGCCGATTTCGGCAACTTGGCGAGTTGCAAAGTTTGCCGGACCGTTTAAGAAACATTTAGACAGAACTGCGTCGTAATATTTGACGTGTGGTCTTCCTAGGCGATACTGAAGAGGGCAGCATTGTTTTTTCAAAACCAAAAATGAAGCGGAGTTGCCCTTTAAGCGAGGGCTTCTTCCTTCTCTTTCTTGTCTCCTTGCGAGCGGCGCGCGACCCAAAGTCCAAACTGCGCTGTGCAAAAAAAAAAAAGAAAGCTCCTCTTTATGTTTTTTTCTCTTGTTTCTGTTGGATCTTTTTTTATTTTTTAACGCCTTTTGCAAGGCGTTTTGTTCGCCCACGATGCCCATGCATTCGCGACCTCGCTGCACCAGGTTAGAAAAGTGCGTTCATTTCGCGCGCGTGGGGGGAGGGGGTCAAAATTTTGACGTCCGAGTTGGGGGTGCGTTTAATACGCGAGTAAAAAAAGTCCAAATTTTGAGAGCCGACTTGGGGGGGTGCGTTTATTACGCGAGTGCGTTCATTGTGCGAGTAAATACGGTAATATGGTGTTAATTGATAGGGGGTGACTGTTACGAGGGAAGTCTTCACTGCACATTTATTATGCTCTGTGGCGATTAGAAGGTGACGTCTCATCATGACCTCACATGAGAGTTGCATGGTGACGTCTCATCATGACCTCACATGAGAGTTGCATCACAGTCAACAGCAATTACAATGTTCCAACTAAGGACAGTGCAGCAACACAACCGAACATCTGACTACTCGGAACTTGGTGCTCTTATGATCAATGAACTTGGTAAAACAAGGCACAAAATGCACTCACCATAAAACCTAACATTATGAACCTTACAATGGGGTAAGGAATACATTTCATTGCAGCTAAAATTCTGTCAGATCAACAATACTCAAAGCAGGTTGCTTAAAAAAAAGTAAATGTGAAATAATTTGATTTATTTCCAAAACAAATGTACCTTAATACACTGCATCCTGTGGTAATCCTAATCACAATAAACCACTTTTGGAGCAAAGAAAGCACCCTTAATTTACATTTCAGAAGTAATTTACTAAGGCATGGATACACAGAATTTGTGGGATAAGGGTAAAAACGAAAAAGGAACTAACTTTTATTGTAAGTCTCCAGAAGCATAGATAATATAAATAGCACTCCTGTACATAGGGGAAGCATCCTTAAGGCTGATTCACAGATTTGTACTCGACCGTGCCAAACGTGCCGAGTTTGTTGTGATTTCTTGCTACTGCTGGCACACCGACGCACTAACCGGGAGGCCGTGAAACACATCTGGCCCGCGTTTATATTTTTATAATTTTTACGCATAGGGTATCTCACCGTGGGCTTGAAATAATTGGGAAAATGTCATAAGCAACTCTTTCTCATAAATAATGTGCTAACTTGATCTCACAAATGCTGCAAAACCTTCGGAGCACCCCCAGCACAGTCAAACGCAAATGTGCTAACCAGCCTTTACGTATTAACTATTACGACTGGGAAGTTTGGGAAATTGTACATAAGAACGAAGAAAGCAAGAGCCAACTATTGAAGGATGCATCAAGTATGCAAACCAATTCCAGTAGCATATTTGTTTCTAGCAACGCGTTAGCAAAGCTGTAACTTTACACAGTAGCTTGGCCAAACTGAACGAAAAAAATATGGGATGTCGTTGCACAATCAGGACCAGCTTTATTAGAAGAGTATACTACTAGCTTAGAGGAAGTAAATTGAAAGACGAAGACAACTCATGTCAACATCGATTATAGCTCTAGACACTTCTAGAAAGTGAGTGATTCCTTCTGTAAGTGAGCCCACTGTTGACTATTCCAGTCATCAGTCACCAAATCCGACGGAGGTAAAATTATCACTCAGCTGGTTACCCAAGCTTGAGAAAGGGTGCGAGTCAATGTCGCCACAATATTTAAGACTCATCTCCTAACAAAAAGAACTATAAATTAAAAAAGAAATTATGATTTCTGCTAGCTTCCCTCATAAAATGAATCACTTTTTTTAGCCAATATTGAACTAGAAGGCACATGTTAAGACTGTGTCTCGGGGTGCTGCATGCTTGAATGACATACACGGCACACATACCAAATTTACTAGGGTCACCGTTTACTGCAGCAGAGGCTTTAGCATTAGGAGCGTCCATGTCACCTGCATCTGTGAACATGCTAAAATTTAAGGGAGCTGGCTGTATTGCAAAATAACAAGGTGCATCCTAACATAAAAATGTCATCTCTCTGTACAATGTTGCCGATCCACAGCAGCGATAATTGGAGACGCGAATGCAAACTTGCGCCGGACAAAACATTTGAAAACGTCTGCTGTCAATCACAGCTGCCTCAGCTTGGCCAGGCGCTGCGTCAACTCGTCCTGAAAAAAAAAAAAAAAATATAAGATGAATCAAGAGTGCAACAAGCATAATTCAATTAAGAATATCACCCTTGCAATATTCATAACTGCCACAAAATACTGAGCATGCATCCTTGCAATAATATGCACCCACCTGCTAGTTTTTTAACGTTTGAAAAATAAGCAAAGGACATGTCAAGCGCCCACCCCTAACTAGATAAACCGAGGTGCTCCTCTGAGCACGTCGTTACAAAAAGGTGAAGCCCAACCTATCATGTGCCCCTTTGCATTTTTGCTTTTGTACCTAAACAGGCACACATGCCCCAAGTCGGGCGTTTTTAGACTTTTCAAACCTAAAGAAACATGTATCTGCCTTGAACGGCAGCCAAGGAACTCCTATTGGTCCTGGCATTGATGAAGTAAAGCAGTGCAAAACTTATAGACCTAGTAAACCATACTGTACATACTACATACCAGAGAGTGTTTAGCTCATAATTATGCATCAATGGATGGCTCAGATCTGCTAAACTAGAGCTTAAACTTGAAAAACACTTTACTTAGGGGCAGGGACAATCAAGAAAATCTGTGGATCTCGTGAAACCGATAAAAGTACTGACACATAAAAGACAAAATGTGCGACAGGCAAGTGGAAAGAGCGCACCCTAGCTTGTGCATCGGCTGGCGATCAGATTAAAAACCAACGTTCAAATCCAACTCAACATCCATCATTTCTGACTTCACAGGACCGAAAAAACGTCCAGATAATAGGGCAGTCCGAAAAATTAGCAAAATATAATGGCAGCGGTGTCAGCGCGGTGACAATGGGCGTTTGTCAGCCAATCGCAAGCCGTTTCTCTCGGAGATGCGCTTGCGATTGGCCGACAAGTGCCCATCGTCACCTCGCTGACATCGCTGATGGGGTATGCCCCACCTTTCCTGAGCGGAAAATTACACACAAAAAGGGGTGTGTCCCGACCTTTCATCAAGTTTTCAATAGACAAATCTGCGTAGCGTGATAATTACTTTTGGATTTTTAGGATGCTTAGGGCCTGTGGAATCATTTAAGAACAGACAATCTCAGAATCCTCTTTAGTGCCCCTTTATATCGAAAATGGCATTTTTTGGGCATTAAATTTGGTAAACCTAGTTTTAATGCAAATGCATCCAGAGCTACCGTGATACAGCATTCGCGCAGTGCACACACGCCGAAAATGTGATTCATGCACGTAAGGATTTAGTTTATGAAGATGACGCGCACTGCTATAGTCGGTTACAAGTTAAGAAGGTAGGAGAAGCTCCTCCCACAAGCGTGGTGCGCCGGTTTCAAATCCCTCCGCAATCGAAAGAAGAGTTCACTGGAAACGCTCCTTGTTCCGCTTCAATTGATAGATAATGGCCACCGAGTGGTGCCAACTTGTCTCCGAAACCCACGTTTTAAGAAAGCGACCTTTGTATTCATCGGAGAAGGAACCGAGCCCCTGAAAGCAGCCTTTGTATCAATCGGAGGGGGAAGCTAATCCCCGAAAGTCGTCTTTGTTTCCATCGGAAGGGGGAAGACTTAATCTCCCTCTCGTGGCTTCCACAATGCTAAGTCAAAGTCGAGAGATAAAGCAAATATGTACAGAAAGGCACGACCCTCCTCGCGCGTTGGCCGCAACGTCACGCAAACGATGGGGCGCTATTGGATGCGGAGGTGGCGGAGGGATATATGATTCCCTTTGAGGGGCATTTGCCGCTACCTTCTTGACTTGTAACCTACTATAGTGTGCAAAGGAAACCTTGGAATTCTTGAGGAAATTATATAAATTTTTTTCTAACACCACAATTCGTGTCCCTTCAATGCGAGAGCCAGCCGTGGCTTGCATTGAAGTCCACATAGCCCATCAAAGACGTGAAAAGGATGACCTTTCCGAACCAAGCATGAATTATTTCCGCACTTTCCTCGAGGGTGAGCACTTATTTTTCTTCGAGGCTTCATTTCATGACGATGCAGAAGCCACCGAGAAGACAAGTGCACCGATGGTGTCAACGTCTCTTTCTGATTCCTGGCATTCAGCATGCACTCGTTTTCTGCCAGGCGTTGGTCGTGCATGTACGCTCGAAGATCAAGAGACATGGAATTGTCAAGTAGAAATCTCGCACTGGAGGTGCAGCAACTGAAAACTTCCTTGCCTTTCTCGTCTTGGTGATGCCCTGTTGTTCATATCCGCCATGCCTGTCATTAGGCCTAATGGGAGGACGAAACACTACCGAACGTAACCGAACCAAAACCGAACGACTGGCGAACTCCATCAGTGCTATCTCTTGCATATGACACGAATGAAAAGCTATTAAAGATGTAGCGTCACCTGGTATAATTGACTAAAATCCCGTAGTGCTTAGTTTGTTTTTCCGCAAAAACAAAAACTAGGGTTGTGTGATCTTAATGCTGGCATGCGAGCAACAAACTTCAAGGCATTCTAAAAAAAATATACTTAAAATTACCCCTTTTACATTTTTATTTTTCTGGGAATGCTTAGTTAGATTAGGTCGACGGTAAAATATATTTGGCTGTTTCGAGTTTAAAAAAAACGAAGCCCTAAAGGAACCTGTGTGTGAATTAGAATTTATTCATTAAATCGGGAATTTCGTGAAGTCGGGTTTCATAAAATAGTTTCAACGGTACGTCAAGTTTGCTGTGTATTTTTCTCGAGCAGTCGTCAATAATGCCTTCCCAAGGTAGCTCAGGCGCCCTAAGATCACTATCACTGACGCTGCAATCTACTTTGTTCGGAAGTAGCCGTAGGATGTTTCAAGTCTCTGCAGACATCGGCATTTCTCTATGTGCCTTGTAAGACGTCTCTTCGTCTACACTTTAACCGCACACAAGGTCTACCATCTCGAAACATGCGGCAGGAGCAAGAAAAAGGGTGTCCGCATTGACAAGCGCGAACAAATCAGAGTTTTCCTTGATGGCTTCACAAACAAGAAGCCACCAATCCTGTAGGGATCGTTGCAGCTCTGGGAATCATGCGCTGGCTCGGCAAGGGGAATCATGCGCTGGCTCGGCAAGGAAGCGCGCGTGAGAAAATACGGCGTGCGCAAAGCAGTTGGCAGTCTTTGATCTTCGAATCACGGGTGCACTCGCCCTTGCTTGAGAAACTTTCCTCGAAACCTGTTCTGCGAGGCGATCGACAGTCTCGGTGCTGGGATCGCCGAGTCGTCAAACCCCTTGGCGATTCTGTTCTTGGGTCAGTCACCTTTTTCGTCGCAGACCAAAGCGACTTTCGGTAAACACTTTGTACAATGCACATGCACGCCGTATGTCCGTGTCGAGGCTTTCGAGGGGTGGTTACCTTCGGGCTCCTTTGCTTCCCTGACCACATTCCGACGCTACACACAGTGTAGCATCGGAATGTGGATGCTGCTCTGGCCATGTCGGCTTTCTTAAGCGATTTCCTTATAACGAGAGACTACTGCATCTATTTCGAACACAGCTGACTCGTTGTAATTCAGAGTTCCTTTATCCAAGCTCTTGGTTGGTACAGTCAAACCCACTTATAACGAACGCGATAGTTCCACGAAAAATGGTAGTTTAATCAGTAGTTCGTTATATCTGGACTTACCTTTAAAATATGTTATAAATGAAGCTGGTATTGGTAGTTTCACTCTGCCAGCTCTTTATTTAAAGAAACTGTTTGCATGATTCTAACGCACCCCCAATTCTAAAGCGCACGCAGATTTAGCTTCCAGATAATCAAAAAGTAAATTGCTGCCGATTCTACTGCGCAAGTAAAATAATGAAGATTGACCACATACCTCATAAAACAGATTTTATGAAATGCACGCCAACACAAAAATAAATGCTGTGCACTAGCCCGACGATGGTTCTTCGCTGTCCACAGAGGTAATTACAGTCAAACCCAATTATAACAACTCTGATACAGCGAATTATTCCTTATATCGAACACACAGAACTCTCTGATCAATATCCATGCGAAATGTATCTCGCATAACGAACCGCACTGGATATATTGAATTCCCGGCGCTCGCGAATACCAGAAAAAGGGAGCAGCTCCCGGCGCCCGCGGAGTCTGGCTTCCCCGCAATGCAGAACTGGTTCGCCCGCTCCGCACCTCGCATGAACGAACGAGGAAAAGAGAAAAAGGGAGCCCGCTTTCTTCGACCTAGGGCAGCGAGCGAACGGAGCTGACGATCCACGCGTGACTCCGCGAACTCCACACACCGTGACGCAACCGTAACGCCATCTGTCGGAGAGTTGGAGAACGCTAAATGTTGTCGACGGGCGTCGTGGTCTTGCCATCCTTCTCACATCTGGGGCCTTTTGCATGTCCTTGCGCAAGCACGTCGTAGGTAGTCTTCGCCATTTCTGTTTTGGCGTGTTTGTCAGCGTGTGCAGTCAGTGCGTGCAGTCCGCTAGAATAATGACGACAAAGCAGCGGCAAGCGCTGCCGCTTTCTGACAAGGTGGACATTATTCGCCGTGTCGAGCGCGGCGAGAAAAAATCTGACGTGGCTGCAACCTTCAAGATTGCCAGAAGCACATTGAGCACGATACTAAAGAATAAGTCAACAATCAAGAATCAAGCCCGCGAACGGCCAAACGCCGACAGCAAACGCATCCGGAAACCGGCCTACGACGAGGTGGAGAAGGCTCTCTACCAATGGTTCCTGGACATTCGTGCGCGGAACCTACCCGTCTCTGGTTCCATGCTGCAGAGCAAGGCGAGAAATTTCGCTTTTGTCCTGAAGGTTGAAGGTTTCACCGGAGGCACTGGATGGCTGCAACGGTTTAAGGACCGCTACTCGATTGTGGAAAAAGTCGTGGCTGGCGAAAGGTGTGCCGTCGATACAGAAAGCGTCAAGAAGTGGATAGATGACAACTGGTCGGAAATTATGGAAAAGCACAAGCCATGTGACATTTTTAACACGGACGAGACTGCATTATTTTGGCAGCTGCTTCCAAGCAGGACATTGGCGCTCCTAAATGAGGACTGCCATGGTGGAAAGCTGAGCAAGGTGCGCCTCACAATCCTTTTGACGACCAACAGGGACGGATCATTGAAGCTGC
>JABSTQ010000936.1:0-24834 GCA_013358835.2 Ixodes persulcatus
GACATAGCTCTTCTCTGTAAGTGCATCTCTGTAAGTGCATCTCTGCCTAACCTAACTCTTGCATAACAGTCATTTTAATTTTGAAACTTTTACTACAAAGTAGATACTGTAAATGACTAAATTTTCGCGGGGGACCTAATTTTCGCGAATTTCGTGAATCGCCTACATTCGCGAAAAAATACGTCCCGCGAACAAATCGGGCAACATGTGAACGCTACGGAAGCTACACTCGATTCGCGAAAATTAGAACCCGCGAATAATTGCAAATTTTCAGCTTTGGCCCGATTCGCGAAATTTTGAGCCCGCGAAAATTAAGTCGTTTACAGTACACACATTCACCGAAGTTTCCATTTATTTCCAAATACAGCAGGCACGCGTGCACCATCCCACGTACAATGTATGCTTTTCTTCTAAGCACGCAATTGCGATATTTCTACTTTCCCAAGTGTTTACCCTATTGAAAAAAGGCCAATATGAACTCGGCTTATTGGAAATATTGTATTCCAATGAAGTTGATGGAAACTAATAAAAACTTATTGTTATCCGATTAACCCAATACGCACGATGGGAATTCTTATCGGAGCACAATATCCCAATATAATGTGTGGTTATTGGTATACAACAGGATACTGGAGCACAATATTGCGATATAACTTGCGGTTATTGGTATACAACACGATATCGGAGCACAATATTCCGACAGAACTTGTGGTTATTGGTATACAACACGATATTGGAGCACAATACCCCGATCTAATTCGCGGCTATTGGAAAAGAATACGACATCGCGTGCATATTGGTGACCGACATGGACATACTGTAAGTACATCGGTCGTCGACCACGGGCCCAAAGGAGAATACAATATATCGCGTGCATATATCTCAGAATGAATAGCAATAGTTACTAACATAAATTACGTCGGCATATACCGCGGATTAAGAGGAAACGTAACACGATATTGAGCGTTCGTGAAGCAACAGGTGGATATCGGTATGCCCACATATACGACATCGCGAGAATGATATCGTAAGACAGCACGAGTTACCATACGGCAATACGCGAGAGAAAGATATTGGGTGGGGATACGCACGGAACACAAACGTTCTGCGTTGCGAAAACATTAACATTGATCGACAGTGCAAGTATGTACAGCTGTTGGTATGGCACACAGTACACACACCCTCGCGCGCTTTAAATGCTAGACAACCACCAAACCATTCAGAATAACAAGCTGGAACAACCGCGACCTACCTTTCAATGAAAAAGCCCAATAACGACGAGCTTATTGGAGTGATCGTTTTCCAACAAATGTTTATTGTAGTTGTTGTAATGCAACAAAAGTTGATCGCCGAACGATAAACCCAACGTACCGCGATACAATTCGATGTAACGCGATACGCGACAAGGTCAGTTCGTATGATAAAATAATGAGGGTGAATAGGCTTGACAGGTCACGTGCACGTAGTTCTTACGCGCATTTATCGATATTTACCCACCTTTCTGGGTAATCCTACGTCGTACACAAAATCCACGACAACATGCGAGCACATTTCACCCACCACTCTTCGTCGCCTGTTTCGCGAAATTCACACACTGTATAAAAAAGGACGTGAAAAATACGTGCATTGGCGCCATCAAACGATACGTCACAGTCTCGTTTTTTTAGATGAGCTTCCATGATTCCATCGATTCCATCGTCACACCCGCGCGCACGCCAGATCGCGTTCCGGATGCAGTTCCTCTGTTCGAAGGGCGCGAGCCTGCGCTGTAGCCGAGGCGAAGCCTAGCCAAGCCGCCAAGCCGGCGAGAGAGCCGCCGAGAATGCAACTGCGCAGCGGCCGGGCGTCGGTTTCGTCGGCGCCACAGGCGCGACCGACGGATTATACTAGTTCGTCGCGGTCTTTGCAGGTCTTTGCTCGTGGGCACCAAGCGAAACCAGCACACTTTCAATCGCTTCGAAAGGTACGTATGCACGACTTTATTACTTGCAGCATTGAGTGCTTTGGTTTACACGGATCAAAGTAAACACCGAAGGACAGAAAGGAGACATGAAGTTTTGAAATCGCAGCTTATTTGAACGCGTGTCCCCTGTTGAAAGCCTCTAGCTGTGCCGCTGTGCACTGTTGCAGGCGTCGTTTCGACTGCATGTACTCCAATGTAACGTCAGTCAGTGTTCACACTCGGCTACCTTTGCTATCTTGTTATCTCATGTGCGAAATAGACGTAAAAACCAGCGACGCGTCTCTTTCGGATACTCAGCCTCCAGCCCCCTTCCTTCCGGCTTGCTTTCTGCCGCCACCGTTTGACCCTGTGGTTTGACGCATTGGATTCGCGGGCTCGTTCGAAGAGGCGTTGTTTGAAGCTGACGAGTCGCCGAAGTGTTACCGCAGCTTCTCTTTAGGAAAGTCGCGATCGACGCTCGGCTCTGACCTCGTACTCTTTTCCTCCCGTTTAGACCATGAGTGCCGACCACTGATCTGTGGTGCCGACTGGCGCCGAACGAAGTGAGAAACGCTAGCGAGCGAGTCAGATTTTTGTGACGCCGCCCAACTGCGCAAAGCAAATAGTGTAAAAAAAACGCGTTTTTTTATCTTTTCGTTGACCATGTTTCACCTCAATCAACGCGAAGTGAATCGCGGCTGTATGTCGGTCGTCTCATCGCTGTGCCTAGATTGTAGATGGCTACAACGAGCCTTTTTTGTGTGATCTTATTCTGATATCGTTATATCTTGCTTTTTCATCTTGGCTGCACACTTCTAAACGACCTTTTCTACATATTGCACTCCTTGTCGACATGTCGCTGGTGCTTGAGACTAATTGGAAGTCACTGTTTGCTCACTCCTTAATGCACATATTTCATGTTCAACATCAGGTATCTGAAGGAGGCACCATGAAACCCTGGAATTTGTTCAGAGGTACCTCAAGATACTGTATTAGAGTGCTGTTTTGTGTGTTGTAGTTTCGTATCAAACTGCGCTATGTTTGTAATATACCCTATAACTGTTCACTACAGTTAAAGTTGCAATGAAACATTGGCCACGAGAGGTGACTCGGCCAACGTGGCCGAACAATTCCTCGCATAATTTTCTCCATGGGTCATTTTGGATGTTGACAAATTTTCGTGTGAATAATGAGTGTTATACACATATGTTTCTTCTACATTTCATACAGGTACTTCAGTCAGATAAACCCCAGCAAAGGCAGCAAGACAGTCTCAGGGGGTCACACCAAGGATAACGGCATCCCTGCTCGAGTCCCGGGTCTTGTCACAGAACTTCACTGAACATAATGGTACATTCCCTTTCCTTAACTTTTCCCTCTGAATTGTGTTTTTCTGTTGTTGTTGTTGTTTTTTTGTTTTTTTATGTAAAAAGGTTATTATGATGTTTAAACACCCGAACGTTCCTAAATGGCCTTTGTACCAGACAATAGGGTGTCTTAGGCCCGCTTCAGATGGGGCAACTTTTCCAGCAATTTCGGGGTTGCTGGCAGGTTGTTTCCTAGCTTTCCCTAGATTGACACGAATTGCTGAGATCGGGATCGGCTCGAAGTGGACGAGCAGCTCGGACAATTCAGAGACGTTTGAAGCGGCAGCAGCCAATCAGGAATGTGATATTTTTACACGACACACCTGTGGTGGTGATGATGACAACTGAAAACTTAGTTCTGGTTTGAAATGGATCGTTTTTGGAAATAAACTGTTAAAAAAATGATTTAGTATTCTCAGCACAATTTAAAGTTATAAAGACATGTTTTTTTGGATATAAGTATGCATCTAAATAGTTCAAGAAAAATGAAATTTCATGATGTGATGACAAGTCGTAGCAATTCGGTTTCTGCGTGTGAACGCGGGCGACGGTCTTGCTGGTGTTGCGACGTCAAGTTGCTGGGTGAAATCGCCTCGTCTGAAGCGGGCCTTGTTGATGGGTGAAATTGAAATTGTCCCTTCTGAAGCGGGCCAACAAGGCCCGCTTCAGACGGGGCAATTTCACCCAGCAACATGACGTCGCAACTCAGGCCGCCCGCGTTCACACGCAGCAACCGAATTGCTATGACTTGCCATCATCATCATCATAAAATTTTATTTTTTTGCACTATTTAGATGCGCAGTTATATAAAAAAAAATGTTTTTATATCTTTAATCTGTGCTGAGAATACTAACTCATCATTTTGAAACAGTTTATTTCCAAAAACGATCCATTTCATACCAGAGCCAAGTTTTTAGCTGTCAGCATCACCACCACAGGGGTGTCACATGAAAATATTGAGTCCCTGATAGGCTGCTGCCGCTTCACACTTCTCGCTAGTTGTTCTAGTTGCTCGTCCGTTTCGAGCCGAACCCGATCTCAGCATTTCGCGTTGATCTGGGAGAACCTAGGGAACAACCCGCCAGCCGCCTCAAAATTGCTGGAAAAGTTCCACGTCTGAAGGGTGCCTTGAAACTGAAATCAAGGGCAGTGGAGCTCTAGGTTCAAGCCCACGTAAAGACGTTTTTTGTTGTTTTTTTTTTGCCTTTTTTTTGTGCATGTATATATATACTTCTTTTAAATGTTTTAACGTATAGACACATATTTACACACTAATTCACATTCGAAAGTGCTTTTATTCACACACTGTGGCTCCCTAGTGCTTGCAATAGCTTCTTCGTGAGCTATTTTAAGCTCTGCAAAGGGAGGGGCATCTTCCCACTCTTTGCAGGCTGTAAAGCTGTGGCTTGCACAGCTCTAGCAGGTCGCACCTCGCTCACTGGCTCCGTCACGAAGCATAGGTGCTGCACGAGTCGCACCACGCCGTAAGGCCATGTACGGTTGGGTCATAGCACCTGGGACAATTCGTCACTGCACTTAGGTATGGTATGGTGGCATGGTCGTGGCATGAAGCAGGGCTACAACTTGGAAATGCCAATCTTCATCACATTTCAAACACGTCTTTTATTACTTCTGTGTCGAGTTGTCAGCATTTTAAGGGTGAGGAAGCAAACAGCAATGAGGGCAAGAAAAAAAAAATTGAAAGCCGCTCTTACTGAGAATCTATTACGAGCACTAGAAAGCTGCAGGGTATAATTAAAACGCTTCTAAAGGTGAGTTAGCGAATAAATTATGTGCTAGTGCGTAAAAAATCGAAAGAAACAATTTAAATATAATTAATAAGTGTAAAAATATACACCAGGAGGACTTAAGCTAGAACTACACAGTCTGTAAGTTTGAAATTTGACACCTTATACCACTCGGCGACCACCCAATTTTATTTCTAGGTCGTTTATCGAGGTATATGAATTTCGTTTGCAGCTGTCGGCTGGAAGAGAGATTGCCTTATTTTCATTTACTTTACTATTCCCACCAAATATGATGAGTGACCAAGAATAGAACCTCATTTGTCGGCCAACGCACTGTGCTTGCATCAAAGCAAGCTAGCCTGTCTTTCTGGGCTCTGCCGCCTCGGTGACTCCGAGGCAAGAGCGCTGGCCTACGGATCCCCATGTGGCGGGTTCGAATCCCGGCCGAGGTGCCCGCAATCTGACGGAGGCTTATTGCGGAGGAGGCGCCATGTAACCAAGCTTTCGGTTGCACGTCAAAAGATCCCGAGGTGGTCCAAATTAATCCTCAGTCCTCCGCTGGGGTGTGCCAGATGCCCGTCGTTGGTTTGGCACATAAAATCCCCAAATTTGATTTTTTTTTTTGCTGGACCCATATTTTGTTTTATCACCCGTCTAGGATTCTGTTGTCGCTCATCAAAAGAAAAAAAAAACTGTGACTAAGTCTGACTTGTTCTGGTGTGCAGGTATCCTAGGCAGTAAACTCTGCTAAATGAGGCAAAATATATATTATACTTTTTTAGAAATATGCATTGTTTTAGCAAAATGGGCTACACTATTTGACTAGGGTGAAACAGAAGATCCTCTCCACCTGAGTCTGTTTGCATCTCTCGCACACACTATTTCCTGCTTTTTGTGGTTAGTATCAGACTTTTGTGTCTCTGTCTGACCAAAGCATCTGTGTTAGACTAAGACTGGGTTCTTTAAGATATGTGCAGGTATTTTTCGCAGGAAATGGCTGCCGATCAGGAACACGAGTTTATTCTCGGCCACAAAGAGCAAGTATTTTCAAGGTGAGCTATTGCCCGCCTATATGAGTTTTGTGTTCCATTCCTCTTGGATGCCATTTCGTATGTGTAGTCTTGCATTAGTATTTCGTTGTCTCTCTTCTGCAAAAACACCCAAGTTTGACTAAGAAGGGGTTCTTTCTTATACATGCAGGTCTTGGCGGCAAGCACCAGCCAATCAAGCCCAGAAGTTTGCTCTTTGCCGCTTATTGCAAGTGTTTTCAAGGTGATTGATTGATGCCTATCCGAGTTGTGTGTTTCATTTCTCACAGACACTCTATTTCCGGTCTTTATACTGGTCTTGTGTCAGGCTTTGTGTCTCTGCCCGGCCAAAGCATCTGTATTAGACTAAGACTGGGTTCTTTCGGATATGTGCAGCAATTCTTGGCAGTAAGTGGCAGCCAATCAGGAACACGAGTTTGTTCTCGGCCACCAAGAGGAAGTATTTTTAAGGTGAGCTATTGCCCGCCTATATGAGTTTCAGCATTCGTCAAGGAGCGCAAAATCAAAGCCCGGGGTTTGGCCATTGCAAAAATGTTGACTCGGAAGCACATAGGGAGGAAGCTTTACAAAAGTATCCACCTGCCTCAACAAGTGAAACCGAAACTAAAAACGTGGGTTCCATTTAAAAAACACATTGTCAGCCCGAGTTAACTCGAGGGAAGCGCGGAGCAAACAAGCCACGGTACGAGTATGCTTGGTTCATGCTTTTGTAGGGGTGGTCAATGACTCGGTGTTTTCTAAAAAAAAAAAATTTTCTAAAAGTGTGGTGGCCAATTATTCGGCGATGGACATTGAGTCGGGATGTTAAGGTAAAAAATTTCATCCACGTGCCGAGATTCATGTGCCTTGTCCCCCTCGCTAGGGGGACAAGGCCTTCAAAATTTTAGATTCGCAAAAAGGGTACGTCAGTATTGACGTCTCATTTTACATCAGGCCTCTCAATTTAAAACGCCCTATAAATGACATGCCTGAGATTCGTTTAGGTGTACTTCCTCTCAGCAAATATATGAATTATGTCTCAAAAGGTCTAATCTGATGTTGACCGCATCTCGGGTCTCCACCGACGATTCATCACGACGAGACCCAACCGGGACACTAGGGAGGAGCGGCTTAAGCAAGGGGGGCTACCTATACGACAGCTTCTTGCGGACGAAAACCGAAGATAGATGGTGGGTGTTTCATTTGCTCTTCCTTTTGGCATGCACATTGTTTTTTTATGTTTCAAGATTCATGCAGAGTTCAATTTCCACTATTGTAAAATACTGAGCATGAGCCCGCATCGCAGAAGATGCAGCCCATGCAGAGCGGCTTGCTGTATCTTAGTCAAGAAAGCGGCACTCGAAGGCACACGATACAGTGCGAGTCAACGAAGCGAGCGCGGGCTACCAAATCGCAGCGCACTCGGCTCTCGCGTCGCGATTGTTGATTCAGAGCTCTGCCTACCCCTATGACATGTGCGCGTGTGTTCATAAACGGCTCCTCTTGACTGCACGCGGGTCAAATGAAACAAAATGAACAGCTAACAGCTCGATAAGAATCGATAGCAATGATAGTACTCACCCGGGAAACAGCGCGCGAAGCGGAGTGTTGTCCGTCGGCACTCCCGTCGAAAAAGGCAAAATAAAAACACAAATACTATATATTTGCAAGACATATTATGCGCAGGAGAGAATAGAAACACTTAGAAGCAATAAAAAATACACTGGAATAGATAAAAATAGGCAATGAAATCGAAAAACAGAGGATTAAGAGGAGACAAGTGACAAGGCAATGTGACCTCAAGGCAGAGCGGCCAGGCGAGGGACAATCTCTCCCACAATTCCTCACGCGCGGGCCGGGGCGCTTGGGAAAATTGCAAATCGTCTATTGCTACTTGGACGCAACTAATCGCAAATCTTTCTTGCAGTTTCCATGACCCACAAGGCAGCAGGTGCCAGTTCATTCTCGTTCAAAGGTGAGGATTCCAGATTTTCTAGATTGCTCTTAAGCAGCAATACTGAAGCCAGACAAGCGGTACGGCATATTTAATTGACGGAGCTCAGAACGACTGAGATCGCTTTCACTGAAGCTTGTTTTGCTGCAATACACGTGTGTATTGCAGCAAAACAAGCTTCAGTGAAAGCGTCCCCAGTCGTTCTGAGCTCAGTCAATTAAATATGCCTTACCGCTTGTCTGGCTTCAGTATTACTGTAGGCAACAAAACGTGTGCCCAGTTTTGTCACAAGAGGCATATTATGTCACGCACATGTAATTTTGAATTTATCCGGCTTAGTGTGCTGTAGGTGGCTGCTCAAAGACATTGCTTGTTGGACGCAACTAATCGCAAATCTTTCTGGCAGTTTCCACGGCCTAAGAGCCAGCAGGTGCCAGTCTGTTTTTCCTCATAGGTGAGAATTCCAGATTCCCAAAGCAGGAATACTGAAGCCAGACGACCGGTACAGCATATTTAATTGACCGAGCTCAGAATGACTGGGGGCTCCTTCATTGAAGCTTATTTTTTTATAATACACGCGGGCGACATTGACATGTGCCCAGTTACGTCGCAAGAGGATATCTATGTCCCGCGCATGTAATTTTGAATATTTCTGACTTAGTGTTCGTTACGTGGCTACTTAAAGTAACTGCTACTTGGACGCAACTAATCGCAAATCTCTCTTCCAGTTTCCACGGCCTGCAAGCAAGCAAGCACTAGTTCGTTTTTCCTCAAAGGTGAGCATTCCAGATACTCTAGTTTCGTGCGAAGCAATAATACTGAAGCCAGATGAGCGGATACGTATATTTAATTGACCGAGCTAATAATGACCCGTGACAGTGGCATTGAAGCTTATTTTTCCGCAATCAATGCCGACATAATTTTGAATCTATCCGGCTTAGTGAAGAATTGCTACTTGTCGTGAACTAATCACAATTTTTTATCTTGCAATTTCTGTATGGCTGCAGCTAGCAGGTGCTGTTTTCATTAAAAGGTGAGGTTCTCACATTGTTTTCAAACATGAAGTTTTTGAATGAGGGTCCTAAACAATTAACTTTCTTTTGCAGTAAATGCTGGATCCTCCGATTCAGGAATATGTGAAATATATTTGGTACGGATAAGCCCAGTGTTTTGCTTCTTTATTCATAATTTGACAACAGCAACATTTTTTATTTCATCACTCAGAAATACTCACAAGGAGAGACTGCGTTGCAAAGAAATGTCGTGCTGAACGTGATATTCCAACACGTATATAGTTTTATTGGTAGCCGATAGAATATATTGAATTCCAATATCCATAATACGCTAAGTACACTGGAATCGAAAACCCTTATTGGATCCCCATACGACACATGGGGATCCAATAAGGGTTTTTACGGTATGGGATTCCAATATTTTTAGCGTATTATGGATATTGGGATCCCATAACAAACCCTTATTGTATTACAATACAATAAATGTAATGTTTTCCAATACACTATCCATATCGTATTGTAATACAATAAAAGGATATTGTTTACCAATATCCATAATATGCTGTTCACATTGGGGTTTTCCAATAGGGTATCGTGGTGGGTTATTCTGTTGATTGCGCTTCTTACCGAGCACCGATGTAATGCAGAGAAGCAACACCCGCGAAGCTCACTTCCGCGGGTATTGCTTCTCCGCAGCGCAATGGTGCTCGTTAAGAAGCGCACTCAACGGGACTAGCCCGCCGCAACCAACACATCGAAAAACACGAATAGTGCAGTTCTATTCAAAGCAAATATAGAATAGTGTATTATTCGAAACTACTGTTCGAAATTCAGAATATTCGCACAACCCTACTAACATGGTGTTTAATTATGTCTGGGAGGCACAGTTGGCAGTAACTTCTGAAATTAACTCGTGACAACAGGCATGAAGTAACTCACTGGACGCGGCAATTCTGTCTTCAAAGGCATTTTTCGAACTTCCGTTGTTAAAACGGTTTCGTATTATAAGTCACAAGTTGGTTTCATTGTTTAGTGCCCGACAGAGTTCAGCTGAGGCTCCTTCAAGGCGCTTAAATGTAACTCATAGTTTGCGGAAATTGGGAGGTTTATTCTGTCATCACATTCTGTTCATAACCTAACCACATTTCACGTGTTTTGTTTTGTCTTCCAGGTTCTGTAATTCTTCATATGGACTTGATTGCTCAGGAAATTAGAGATTGCCTTCCACGGGAATGCTGGACATGGCCCACTAATTATTTCTTAAGAATAAAAGTATGTACATGTTTTACTTAATACTGCATCTTGTGTGCACTTCCTAGAAATTTCTAACACAGTGTTTAAGCAGCTGTTAATCTCTGGGATGCGCAGCCGGCATTAACTCCTGAAAGTAACGTGGGCCCACAGCCTAGTCACATTTTCTGGGCACTTTATATTTAATTTGAATTGTTCCCGCGTCAAAAATTAGTTTGCGTGTTGTCTGTAACTTGCTGTGGCAGAAAGGTGTGACTCTGAATCACTAAGCTGCACTTCATACTTGACGACGGGAATCGTTTCGACATTAAAAATTAGCTGGCGTGTTGTCCGCACCTTGCAGCAATCGCCAGCCTTAGCAAAAAGAGGCCATACTT
The DNA here is from genome assembly GCA_013358835.2 of Ixodes persulcatus. NCBI lineage: Eukaryota > Metazoa > Arthropoda > Arachnida > Ixodida > Ixodidae > Ixodes > Ixodes persulcatus. The sequence continues at coordinate 10,681 of JABSTQ010000936.1, forward strand.
GAAACGAATTTGAAATATATTGAATATGAATATTCCTTTTGTATTCATTCTGTATTATTTTGTCCGCATTCGAAATACGCACGTAATGTATTCAAAATATATCGTAAATATTAATCAGAAAAGATTTTAGATATACCAAAAATATAATTCCTTCCCCCTCAAGATGTCATTTGTGTCCTAAAAAGCGGCTACGCAATTTTTTTTATTTTGTTTGGACTTTGTTAGTAAATGTATTTCTGTGGTATTTGAAGGCTCTACAAAATACATCCCACAACTACACATCAGAAACAAACACAAACACCATTACGCACTGAACATCTGAATCACTATCCCGTTGACTGCTCTAGAGTCTTATATAGCCTACATATTCAAGGTAATCATTTGGCCGGTGACCAGCTCTGCACTTATTAAGGTCCTAAGTATTCCATCTTCTCCTAGGGAGTCTGTCAAATGGGAAACCGTGTTTTGAAGTTCGTGGACAATATCTCTTACTAAAAAGCATTGGTACAGATATTAATAATTTGGCGCAAAGCTAAAACAATATCCACAAAAACGGCTTCTAGAAGAAATGTTTTTGCCTCTCTGCATAGCACCACTCAGGATGAAGCGAGTCAAGCTAGTTTCTTTACTTTAAAATAGTACCTTTGCTTTTCTTTACTAGTTGACTTTTTAATATGGTCATTAACGTCACTATATTAAAGTCACTACTCACATCACATACAATGGCGAGTATACACATTCAGGGAACTAACATTGCGAAAACACAATTCCACGCCAAACATATCTGATCACAGCTCAAGCTGAAGCTTTCCAGCATCAGTAAGTGTTGTAGTAGTAGTTCTCGAACACCGTTTGTGATTGGTGTGCAAGAAACTATTCAGGTGTGTTCTTAATAGAAGAAAAGGAAACAATAACATAAACTTCTCTAATTCATCAGTGCGATGCTGCACAACTCAATTGACAAACTAATCAAATGTTGTATTTAGGCAGTTCAATGTACTTCACATCTGCTTGAAGTGAATTTCTGATAGGCGCTCGAGCTTTTCAATACTTTGGTGGTTTAAGTCAAACTACCAAATTATTGCAGTCAAAAGGTACTTAGGGTATAACACAACAGTATTTACGATTTCCAAGTATTTAAGAGCATTCTGCACATATTTTTGATCGCTGCCTTTTTTTTAGGGTTGGAGTATATTTTGCATGAAATAAACTAATATTTTAAGAAATCTAATTGAAAGGTATTTTGTGCCTACTAATTAAGTATTTACCTATTTCAGAACGCATGAAGAGAACGTCAAATGCAGTTTAAATCAAGGCATTTTAAAACTATTTTCAGAAATATATTTTAGAACTAAGTAAAAAAAAAGAAGTGTGTATTTTCAGTCTATTTTTTGTTTACTTACAAGTATGAGCTGTACTTTAAATACACTAAAATTAGAATGTGGTATATTTCAAACGTCTTAGTTTTCGCTAAGGGCAGAGCCTGTTAAACTGCTAGCTGCAGTGATTTAACAAAATTGACATCTCAGTGAACAATAAATATATCAGTAAACTGCTATACTTAAACGGATACTTCAAAGAAATTTGAAATATACCCGTCGTGTTCAAAAATAGGTTGAATATAATCCACAATATCCGGAAATGACAAACGCACGTTTCTATTTTAAGCCTGATGGCTGTATTTTTCGTTATAAATGGCCCACCCTGGCAAACGCTCAGACAGCAGCCAGCGGAGACCACGTCACATCCGCAGCAATCGTGACGTAGTTTGTCTCGGGACCTTACGTCCGGACGCAGCGGACGCTGCGAGCTATCCTAGCCAATCCCGCTCTGTGGACGTAGCTCGTGATACGCTTTCCGCGTGTCGCTGTGCCCCCTCTCCAAGGTCACGTGACAATCACACGGCCTTGGATTGGCCCCGATGGCTCGTAGCATCCGCTGAAAGCCGCCGAAGCACACCAGCGATCGGGACACCGCAAGTAAACCCAAAGCTGTCTTTGTATAAATTTTGAGTGACGAGTCAATCGTTTATAATCTTGAAGAGGAAAAATAGCGACTTCTGGCTTACACAAAGTAGAGAGTCTCGGTTAGAGGGGAGTTCCTCCTTCAGCTCATCTCTTGTCGTGGCCGGAGGCGAGACAGTTACCGTCACTACCTGTCAAGGTTCCTAGACGGGCATTACAAACGAGGCGTTAGCGACAACCATCAGGTGCTCTTTGTTAATGGTTTAATTCGTTTTAAAATTCCTTTTCCTGTCTTTTTCAACAAGAGATTGGTGTGTCTGATGTGATAATGCTCCATTGAACACGAATGGACCAACACATAAGCGGCGAAATTTCGTTGTAGTATCCCTTTAATGTTCACTGAGACGTCCGTTTTGTTAAGTCACTGCAATTAGCAGTTCAAGAGGCTCTGGCCGTCGCTGCAAGGTGTGGGCAACACGCCAACTAATTTGGTATGTAGGAACGATTCCTGTCGTCGCGCATCACGTACAGCTGAGTGATTGAGATTTACGGTTTTTGGCCGTTGCAAGTTACGGACAACACGCCAGCTAATTTTCGATGCCGGAACGATTTCCGTCGTTGCACATCAAGTGCAGCTCAGTCATTAAATGTTACGGTTTTCTACCGTCGCAAGTCACGGGCAACACGCCAGCTAATTTTTAATGCCGGAACAGTTCCCGTATCTGTGGATCACGTGCATGAGAGTTACGGTTTTCTGACATGCTTCTACGGGTCAAGTTACGGCCAAAACTGTACGGCCTCATTACTGTCATGCACGTAATACCTAGTTAATGCTGTAACCGTGATGCAAGACAACGGAAATTGTACCGGCATCAAAAATTAATTGGCAATTTCAAGTAATTTGACAGGATTTGTTTACAGTCTAAGGTAGTAAGTGGAAGAAGATCTGTTGGGACTTGGAACTCCAATTTTTTTTTGCATGTGGTACTCCTAAGGAGACACTGCGATGAAAGAATACTTTTTTGAAGAGCCTAAGTAATACACGCATTGTAAAAAAAAAGTACCACGAAGAAAAAATAAAGAGCAATATTTACGTCGTTAGACGTAAGTTAGTTGAAGAATGAGGAGACTGCAACCCGGTAAGCCCCGCGCCGTGCTCACACCGTACTTAAATCTCCCATTCGATTGATGTACGAAATGTTGGCTGTTAAATGTTTCTCTTCGTGCCGTAATAGTTTTTTAATCGGCAGTTTTATGTTTGAGAAACAAATAATCTAGATAGTGTCATTGTTATTTTCAAAAGTGTCCCAAGATTGCCCTTTCACCGATGGTGTAAAGCGATGGCAAACATGGCTGCCGGCGTCTGCGGAGTACCTGCTCATCGAGTGCCGTTCTTCGAGCTCGTCTATTTTCACGAGTGCGAGTCGTTTTGCGTTCACCGAAGTGTTCCGAGGAGGATCTCCTCAACCGACGTAGTTTGCAACAAACAACTATAGCAAGTACGCGCCTTTGGAAGCGCTGTCGGTGTGCTCCTTCTCGTGGAAATGCAAAAGGTGGCTCAGTTTGTTGAGTCCCAAAGTGTGATGCTTGTAGTTCGCTCCCTAAAGATACTAAAATATACCTGTAGAACAATTCAAGAGAAACTCAACCCAGTCACGTAGGCATGCTAGGCAACGAGGAATCCGACAAGCTTGCAGGGTCTGCAGGTAACCTTCCCAGATCGCTGTCTTTTTACCCTATCAAGATATAAAGCATTTTGTGAAGTCCTCCATTCTTCATTGTTGGCAGCTGGAATGGATTGGCCACGGAGTGCGAAAAAAGCTGCATGCTACTAAACAAGCTTTGGGAGTTTGGGAAACCTCTTCATGCCAGAGCCGACTTTATGAAACTTTGTTGTGCCCTCTGAGAAAAGTACACTCTTTTATAACTCATAGGTATCTGCTGGAGGGGGGGGGGAGATCTTCGGGTCTGAGATCAGTGTGGTTACTGGCTCACTGTTTTGCATATCTTGTGGTTGTGTCCGGGCTTTGCGCCCAAGCGCCGCATAACTTTTTCTGAATTTTTCCAACGGCGTATATCATTTCACCCTTCTCTCCTCGTGGAAGAGAATCCTCTAGTTTCTTTTGAACGAGTAATGAAATTTCTTAGTAGTATTGGCCTTTTACACCGAATCTAGTTTACTGGTTATACTTTTGCGAAACTCTTCTTATAGTACAATGATAATTTCGATTAGTTTGGCAGACTTGGCCTCGTAGCATTTGAGCCATAAACCCCCAAACTCTCTCAGTATATGAACACGCAAAGTACACATTTATTTATTTATGTATTTACTTATTTATTTATTGTAGTACCCTCAGGGCCCAAAAGAGCGTTACAGAGGGGAGTGGACAACTAAACACAGTAGAAACACATATTCATAGGAATCGGACACAGTTACGGGACGCTTGCGCAAAACAATTAACCGTAGTTTTAAACAAATCGAATAATGGTATTGATATTACTCATGCAGGCACGAGGTCCCACTCTGACGATGTTCCAGGAATGAAAGAATCGTTATGGGCGCAGGTCTGACCTTTAGAAATGGCAACTTTAAATTGGGGGTCGAAGTGTGAAGAAATGTAAGATGGGTCGAGGAGGAGTGCTTCGCTTATGATAGGATTAGTATGATGTATTTATAGAAAAGACATGAACGGAAGCATCTACGGCGCAATAGATGAAGAGGAGCAGAGAAGTTAGCTTTCGAGGATGAAACACTGTCTGTACGATGATGGGTGGTAGACATAAAACGAGCGCTGCATTTTTCAAGTGACTCTTGGTCATCTGTGAGTGCAGTTTGACCAGTATTTTACATTACAGCAGCAGAGTACGAGAGATTTGAATAATAGATGTTTAAGGGGACGGGGGCTAAAAAAAGTCTCCTTTCAGGAAACATGGCATAAAATTAGCGTTTACAAGAATGTGAATAACATGCGTTTTCCAGGATAGGTTGGAAGTAATGTCTACACGGATATCTTTATAGGAAGTGACAGAAATTAGAGGATTGTTACACAGGCAATTAGTGGAAGATGATCTGCCATAACGTGAAACAATTGCTTTTCATTTGGTAGTGCTAAGTGTGATGTGTCATTGCTGGCAGCAAGCAGATACATCATTCCAGTCATTCTGAAGAAGCAGGGCGCCAAAATCTTTAGTATTTCACGATAAATCACGCACTCATCCGCAAATAAACCAAGGCTGGATGAAACACACGGGGATACGTCGGTAATATAAATGGGAAACATCAGAGGCTCTAATAATAAACCTTGAGGTACACCAGGCGTAACACGAATATCAGGAAAATTAGTATAGTTAACATTTACAAACTGAGAGCGATTTCTTAGAAAACACTTAATCCGCATGAAGCGGGGCACTAAGAATATTGATACTGATGATGAAAATTCTCAACTAATATTATGGCGAGAGATCTTGCGTTACAATATAGTTTCTCTCGTTCTTTGTGGTATATTCTTGCTCATTGGGAGCCGTTTCTTTCCCGGCGGCAGGGTGGGGCAGAAATACTCAAAAAATGTATTTTAAAATACAAATACTGGGACACATAAAAACCTTGCACCTAAAATACTGATACTAAAATATATCTGAAAAATGTATCGTGATGCGTATAGGAAATACATTTTAAAAAGAGACAAATCGTCTTTAGAAACACAAATACAGGCATACATTTTAGGAAGGGCAGAAATACAAATACTGAAAACTGATACTGCAATACATTTTTCAAATTTGTTTGATACGCCAACTGAGATGAAGCTTGAAGTGGAACTTTTTGATTCCGAAATTACCTTCCGGAAGGCTTGGCGCTTCAACTTCAAGGTAGTCGTTCAGGACGAAAAGAAGTCTTCTATGTGCTCACTAAAACGTTTTCTCAAGGATTGACCGCGGTCACTTCCCTGACATCCTGTCTGTCTGACGAGTGATGCGAAAAGACTTCGACATCTAAATAAATTCCATGTCACCCTAAACCCATCAAAGCGTTACCACGCTCCTGTCCAATAAGGGCACCCATGTCAACAGTGATCCCATGATGTCACGGTGGAATGAACTGGTATCCTTGTATCTCTAGGTGTGGCCTTGAACATGAAACTTTACCCACGCTGCTGTATGAAGGGCAATACGTACTCTCCTTCTTGGTGACCTTGTTGAAGATCATGCAGGCAGTTGCATTTGGAATTTTCGAGAATAGGTGGACCACCTGAAGCATCTTGGAACACATGTCTTATCTTCTGTTACGGTGGTAAAAATGATACGCTGGCATTCCTGCTGTGAAGGTCCTTCCTGCCGACCCGCCGGCGCTATGACGCATGAATGGCAGTCCTCAAGTTTCGACTAGCGTCATCCAAACAGAGGCCCTCGTGACGTGCGACCTGAAATCGCCGCCACAGGTGCGGCGAGCTCTTCGAGAAATAGCGCGCTCGAGACCAGTCGCAAGTGTACGAAGTCTTGGGTCGGCACAGCGAGGCCACGTCTGGCCTCCTTTCTGGGTATCGGATCAGCAGAGCAGCGGGCCACGTTCGCATCGACTGATGACGTACCCTTGAGCCATCAATATTACGGGCGCAGATTCATTCGGATATCTGTTGAACTTCACTGCGTGAGCTACCCTACTAAATCAACCACCGCCAGGCTCCTGCTGTAACGGACTGACTCAGCTTTGCCGGCTGGGTGTGCGCCAAGGCAAGCGAGACGGTTAACAGTGGGCATCGGCTGCCAGCAAACAATGACTCGTGAAATATTTACGTACGGACCTGTGGCAGAAGATGGTAAGACTGCACTCCTGGCACGCTACCTGGTTCGAGTCCCCGACTACGCAACACTTCTCAGAAGAAAGAAGAGGACGCATGGAAAAATAGTTCAGAAAATCGGAACGGACTTTGGTCAGATAGTACCTCCTTGACCCTAAAGCCCTCAGCACCTCCTTGACTCTGAAACCCTCAGAAAAAAAATGTCGTTTGAATTTCTTTTATTAATAAAAGGGGGGGGGGGGGGCATTTCTAAAGAAATGCAACGAAGTACATTTCATCCTGATTGTATCGTGATGCAAAAAAACATCCCAGATTTTTTTTATTTTAATACCGGAATGGAGACACTGTTTAAAAAAGTGTTCTGTGATCCAGAAATACAGAAACGAAATGTATTTCTGAAATGCTGTCGCGGTACAAACGTATTACGATACTTCCCAACCCTGACGGGCGCTTCCTTTTTGCCCCGGTAGCAGCGCGTCTGCTGGAAGAGGGCCGCTCTTCATTGGAAGGACAGCGGCCAGCCGCGAACCGGTCGCAAGACGTTGGCGGGCCGGGTCTGGCCCGCGGGCCGGGGTTTGGATACCCCTGGTCTAAAGTCAAAAGTCTAGAACGCCAGGAAATGTCTACTTGGCTTACTGGTGGAACCTAATGTATCCATATTCGTATGAGTAGCATTTTATTTATTCTAATAAAATACAGCAAATGCGAAGAATATTTTTTAAATGTATGTATGCTTAGCACTCCGTGCATTGTATGAGCCTGGTAATGACCACAGTATTGAGTGGACTCGGCGGCAAATGACTGAACCAAAAGCACCTCTGCCTACTTATGTTTATCCAATATTCATCGTGTCTTGAATTCTAATATGGCGAAAAATAAAAGCAAAAAGTACACTCGAAATAAAGAAATTATTCCTCCAGGATAACATAATTAACCGAAGCGCACGTCAGGACACAAGTTTACAGACAGAATGACTGGCTCATTTAGGTAAACTTCGTAATATATTTTTTTTTTATTTTTCAGTTTAGCGGGCATATTTTAATTTAAGATTTGTAATATGTCGTTAATGAGGCCAGATTGCTTGTTAGACTAGGAGCCGAATTTAGTTAATTTTCAACGTGATAACTCGAAGATTTGGGGTTTTAAAATATAACAACTCATCTGAATAGTTAGAAACTTTAAAATTTCAGTTGCTTAAGCCACTAATTCGGTTTGTATACCCATGCCCTGAAGTCCGCCGCGACCGAGTACGCCATTCTGAGAATTATTTCTTTATTTACAGTGCCCCCATTGTCGTAAATATCTACCGTGTTTGAGAAAAAAAAAAAAAAGAAGCAAACATCCGGTATATTTATGGCACACGCATTTTGGAAAAACACGACTAAAATATTTAGTGAAGAGGTGTTGGCTGCAACAAATACGATTGTGATGATGAAGGTTACGCGATTCAAGAACGGATAATGAAACTCACATTGGATCGAAATAACTTCGCAGCGTCACTGGTGACCCCGCTGAACTGGTTTCGCGGCGCGTTTGGGCGTCGAGTTTTAAGCACGACGACAAGCTTCCCTATCGAGGGTGCATCCGGTGACTCACTTTGCTACAGAGAAGTGCCATCTGCGACACAAATTGATACAGCGCTTTGGAGCATCCTAGCGGCGCTGCGCTGTGTGCTTGCCTCTACTGAGCCACCGAGGCGCGACGTTCTTTCTGTAACTGGCGTGCAGCTCTGCCCCGCGAGGCTCAATGGATTCTCATTGTGTCTCGAATCAAGCCATTTGTGTTGAAATATATAGGGTGTCTCAAGTCACCATGGCTCGATCTAAATTGAACTGTAAAACTCGACGCCTGCACGTAGCAATCTACTCCTTTCGTCAAAGGTATATTTCACAGGTCAGTCTATCTCTTAAATTTACCAAGTTTAGCTCTCTTTTTGTAAAAAAAGGGCAATGAAACTTGCCAGGATCCACGGCGGGTGGCGGCGCAGACGACCAGCAGCAGAGGTTGGTTGTACTATCTCTCCATGGGGCGCAATGCTGCCGGGGCCGAGATGCATTCCGATAGCAAACCAAAACTTAAAAACCCGTCGAATTTGTGCGGTTTTTCAGATAGCCGTAAAATGCTTCGCGTGCCTTCTATCGTTTTGCAATTGGTTGATCTAGGGTTTTTGATGATGCTGAGCAATTTTCAAATTCAAACCATGCCATTAAATCCAATATTAAAAAAGTTAATTACGCAAAAATAATTAACACCTCAATTATCCCGGATTTTAACTATTTTCCTGAATAGGCTCCTGGCCCAGGACCAACAAGACACAAGCCTTTTTTTGTTGCGACGCGTAGTTTTCGCAATATCGAATTTGTCCACCTTTCGTGAAACACCCTGTATATGGTGTTTCACGAAAGGTGGACAAATTCCATATGTCTATTTTCACTAATTAAAATTTTATTTAATTAGATGACTTATCGCAAAAACTAGCTACCCACGTAATGTCCGCCTGGCCGTATAACCCGCCTTCACAAACCGCCTTAGTGTTGCTTTCGCGGTTTTTTTTTTTCAGACAAATGTGTAAGTATAAAAAAAAAAACTGTATTTAATATATACACATCACTCGCACTTTTATCATCGTACGTGGTCCCTGAGGAAGAAATAAACGAATATATGCAAATTAATGAACCGTACTTAATCCAATGAATCAAAGAATCAAAGTTATTACGAACCCGCCGAAGGCCAAAATCCTGACTCCGCCGTTTATTTCGGCGGGTTCGTAAAAACATTGATTCCTTGATTCATTGAATTAAGCACGGTTCATTCACCTGCATATGTTCCTTGATATATATATATATATATATATATATGGGTGGTTTCATCTCAAATCGAGCAGGCTAAGAAGGTCTAATTTTTAATTTTTACGAAAAAAATATATGTTTTTGGGAGCATTTCTCAAATGAAGGAGGGCGCAAACCGCATGTTACCTAGATTTTTTGTTCTCGAGTTACGAAGCGAAGAAGCCGCAGTGGCAGAAACTAGTATTTTTGCCTGCCGTCGTGGGCCGCGTGTTTGACACTCTCTGCTGGCGCTAGTTTTTTTCCTCCACTCTTCTAACATTTGCTTCCTATTTAATAGGAACAATACAAATACCTTGATGTATTCAGATATTTGTAGTATTTTTTATTGCTTTCTAAAACAAATGTGGAACTTGTCACTCAAATCGATGTTTGGTCAACTTTGACAGGTCATTACTCTGTCTGTACTTTAGGTAATATTTCTTTCTTTTGTTCTATAGAAAGTCCAAAGCAAGCCCAATCTAGATATAAAAATATCATTAAGATCTGCGGAGTAGCCACTCCGCTACCTTCACGTAAACGTTGTGACGAATAACAAATGGTGAGAGTTTGAGATCAATTTTCTCAAAAACATCATTTTTGTAAATTTTTATTTTAAAAACTTTTTAGATATAATAGTCGACCAAAAGAAAAAAAAACAATCTAAAAATTTAATATTTTGGTTGTATGTCCTTTATTTGAGCCGCTATCGCGTGAAGTGTGTGCTCATTTGACTAAAATACAGCAACCTTACCGGCATTGTGCGCCTTTACGATTTCGAAAATATGTTTTTGTTTTTGTTTACGTTTTCAAAAAGGAACGTAAAATAGGTGAACTTGTGATATTCATTGTAATTTAAAACTTGAATTAAGAGAGAAGCCCCATAAACAGACTACAAAACAACGAGTATCAAGCCTATACAAATCAAAAGGCAACGCAACATGTCAAAAATTGTTTCTATATTGAACGGTACAAAGTAAACGAGGGTGTTTGCCAGTATTCTGGTATATTAGTCACATGAGCACACATTTCACGCGATTCCGGCTCAAATATTGGACATACAAACACAATATTACATTTATAGATTGTTTCTGCTTGTAATCCACTATTATATCTAAAATCATTTAAAAAATGAAAATTTACAAAAATATTATTTTTTTTAAATTCGTTTTCAAACCTTCAACATTTGTTATTTTTGACAATGTTTACGTGAAGATACCAGAGCGGCTAGTCAATCGATCCTAATGATATTATTATATCTATGATGGGCTTGCTTTGGTCTTTCTATAAAGCTAAAGAAAGAAAATTTACCTTAAATACAGACAATGTAAGGACCTCTCAAATTTGAGCAAAACTCAACCTGAGTGGCGAGTTTGACATTTCTTCAAGAAAACAATATATTTTGTAAAATTATTTGAATACGTCAAGGTATTTTTATAGTACTTAATAAAGAAGTGGCAAAAGTTAAAAGGGTGGAGAAAAAAAGAATAGCGCCAGCAGAGGGTGTCAAACACACGACTTGCGACTGCAGGCAAAAATACTAGTGTCTGCCACTGCGACTTCTACGCTTCGTAACTCGAGAACTAAAATCAGGGGAACATATGGTTTGCGCCCTCCTTCATTTGAGAAACGCCCCCAAAACATATATTTTATTCTTCAAAATTAAAAATTAGGCCCTTTTAGCCTGCCCGATTTGAGATGAAACCACCAATATATATATATGAGTGGTTTCTGCCCTTCGTCTCGACAGCACCGAGTTCCGACGAGGTTCGTAAAAGCGGTTGGAAAGGTCGGTCGTGAAGCCAGCACTTGCCGAAAAACTGTCTGACAGCGCCGTCAGGTGTAATGCACTGCGGACGCATCTGGTGGAGCAGACGACTCCGCTTGCACCCTGCCTCCCGTTACACGCCTTAAATGTTCCAATCGATTCAGCATGGACGTGACAACAATGAAGCAATCTGAACCGACGCCAACAAATTCCCAGTTTTCGTTCCTGATCGTTTTTAAAGGATGATTGTACGAATAGTATTTAACCTTTTGAGAAACGAATTGAGTACAGCCGTCTATTCCTACTTTGCGACGCATGATCATTTGTTCTCCCGACATTTCTGGAACTGAGGGAAGTCGTCTTCAAAATCCAACCGCGGCCGACGCTTCTATTCGATGGAGTCAATTAACAGGCGGCATGAGTTCATCGTCAAGGGATACCGCCGCCACGCCCTACCGTCATTTGTTTCTATATTCTCAAAAAATGGACTTTTAAATGGACAACGAAGAGAACTTGGAATTCGACTACAATGATTCAAATAAAAGTCCGGTGTGTGTATTTCGGGTAACATTTACGGAGTTTTAGCCCTAAGTGGAGCTTACGTGCTGCGCAATTTACTCGAGCAGATGAAGCAATAGTCCCGCTGAGACCGCCCACAGTAATGCGGCGGAGAAGCGAAAAGAAAAACCGCTCACAGTGACGTAGAGCGCTACATCAAATAAAGCTCGTCAGAGGATTGGCCAAATGATCAGCGTGATCTCGTTTTTGTTTTTGACGTTGCGAGGGTAAATAAATTACGTGTTTTTAGGTCAACAACAAAAAAATACCTATACTTTGTTTTTCAGAAAGGTTTACTGCAAAAATACATAACTTCTTCAGGACGCGGACAGGCCAACAGGAATGGTCGAGTGACCTTCACTTGTGAATCTTTGGCGGAAGATTGACTTGAAAATCGTTCAGACTGGCAACAATACACCCTTTTTTTACTGTTTTGTTTTACGAACGAAGAAAACAAAGATGGCGAATCCTTGACTGTCGTTGCTTTTTTCCTCAAGCGATGCTTGGTTTTACACGAGAAGAAAGCTGCAGAAACTGTTCCCAGTTTACGCAATGCAGGTTTTGATATCCGCCGGGTTCTCCTCAAAAAGCTTCTGTTAGAACGCTTCTAGATCGCCGCGACCTTTTCTGCTTGTCAACCAAGCCTTTCAACCAGCAATACTTTTTTTGTTTTTGCCTGTGCTCCACTAAAGTGTTGTGGGCAAGTGCGCTTAGATGAGGACATCGGCAAACGTCCCTCCAAGGGTCTAGTACTCCATCGCTTCTAGTGTAGTTTGAGCCTCCTCGACTACGATCAGGCTTGTGAAATGCCTTGGGTTAGTGGCATTTCTTGTTTGGGACAAAATAGCGGCACCCAAAGGTTCTTCTACGTCGTAATTAGATAGCCCCGTGGCCGTAGCCAAAAACACCACTTTCGCAGCCGAGTTATTAATACGGACCTACCATCTAGTTACGCATAGGGTTGAACAACCTGGTAATGAATAGGATTTCGTATTTTCGGAATTTCGTTCGAATAGTTCGGTGGTGTATTTTTGGGTTTATTTCTTTTTGTACAGATTCTGTGTTATTCTTAATCACTTTTTGGTGACGCACAAAAAAAAAAATAAACTACAGATTACGGGCTAATGTTAGAAAAAATCGCATAACAACATGGTATTTTTTAACTGAACACCGCGATCCCTGATATTTGTACGCGGGTTGAGCAGTGCTTTTTTAACATTATATTTGAAACCGTCAGAAAAATTTCGAAGGGCGAGAAGCGAAAATAGTGTTCTCCAGCCCTACCGAAAAACCCAGTACATATTTGTTCACAATCTAAATTTTCGAACAGGAAATATAACTGGAATTGTTTCTCGAAACCTGCAATCCTTATGGCAGACAAAATGATAAGTTATGAAAACTTGAAATTCACATACAATCCAGGAGTATTGCCAGTTCCATATTCCAGATTGCAAAAAGTTGTTCTTAGTTTTTCGGTGGGGTTAATTTTCGAACTTTATTCAATTATTTATTTATACTGTTGGCCTGTTGGCCATTTGTAAAATACCCAAAGTTTTAAATCACATTTTTATAAATGATACACATATTGATGATTCAGACACAGAGGCATTTAAACGTGTACAAATATCAGCAAAGTAAGGAACAGAGAAAATAAAATAAAAATAATTATATATATTGTTGAGTGCGGCCTCTCGGGCTGACTTCAAATCCTTCAACGGTATAACATTCAAAGGTATCTTGCGGTGGGTTGTTCCACTCGGCTGTGGTCCTCGGAAAAAAAGGAATACTTAAAAAGATCAATCCGGGCTTTTATCGGCATCAGCATTTCAGTATGACTGCCCCGAAGTCCCCTAGTAGAGCGGGACTTTAAATATTGAAGCGAATCTATGTTTAACATTTAGCGTTGCATCAAATACAGCAGTTTTAATCTGGCTACTCTCCTTCGTTCTTCCAATGGCGGCAAGTTGAGCTGGGTGAGCATCGCACTGACAGACTCAGTCCTTTGGTATCTGGATCCGAAAAATCTGGTAGTTCTCCTTTGTTCCTTTTCTAATTTTTCAATGTGTTTTTTTTTTCTCAATGAGTCCCGCACACTGCTCGCATATTTCAAGACTGGGCGTACAAATGTTAAGTATTCAGTTAGTTTTTCTTCCTCTGTTGCTCATTTGAGGTAACGTCTCACGAACCACAATTTTCCTTTATCGGTGCTTGTAAAGTTATTGATACGGGATTTCAGCTCTATC
>JABSTQ010000937.1:0-13368 GCA_013358835.2 Ixodes persulcatus
GTCGGTGGTCGCCTTGGTCGGTCGGTCGGTGAGTCGCTTGGTCGGTCGGTCGGTGGGTCGGTCGGTCGGTCGGTCGGTTGGTCGGTCGGTCGGTCGGTCGGTCGGTCGGTCGGTCGGTCGGTCGGTCGGTTGGTCGGTCGGTCGGTCGAACGGTCGGTCGGTTGGTCGGTCGGTCGGTCGGTTGGTGGGTCGGTGGGTCGGTCTGTCGGTCGGTCGGTGGGTCGGAGGGTCAGTCGGTCGGTCGGTCCGTCGGTCGGTCGGTCGGTCGGTTGGTCGGTCGGTCGGTCGGTCGGTCCGTCGGTCGGTCGGTCGGTTGGTCGGTCGGTCGGTCGGTCGGTCGGTCGTTCGGTCGGTCGATCGGTCGGTTGGTGGGTCGGTCGGTAGGTCGTTCGGTCGGTCGGTTGGTGGGTCGGTGGGTCGGTCTGTCGGTCGGTCGGTGGGTCGGTGGGTTGGTCGGTCGGTCGGTCCGTCGGTGGGTCGCTGGGTCCGTGCGTCGGTGGGTCGGTTTGTTGGTCAGTTGGAGGGTGGGTGGGTCGCTGGGTCGGTGGGTCGGTGGTTTGGTCGGTCGGTTGGTGAGTCGGTTGGTCGGTCGGTCGGTCGGTCGGTCGGTCGGGTCGGTGGGTCGGTTTGTCGGTCGGTGGATGGGTGGGTCATTGGTCGGTCGGTCGGTCGGTCAGTCGGTGGGTCGCTGGGTCGTTGGGTCTGTAGGTTGGTCGGTCGGTCGATCGGTCGGTCGGTGGGTCGGTGGATCGGTGGGTTGGTCGGTCGGTCAGTCGGTGGGTCGATGGGTCGGTGGGTCGGTGGGTCGGTCGGTCGTTTGTTCGCTCGGTCGGTGAGTTGGTTGGTCGGTCGGTCGGTGGGTCGGTCGGTCGGTCGGTTGGTCGGTGTTCGGTTTGTCGGTCGGTGGGTATGTCAGTTGGTCGGTCGGTCGGTCGGTCAGTCGGTCGGTCGGTCGGTCGGTCGGTCGGTCGGTCGGTCGGTCGGTCAGTTGGTGGGTCGGTGGGTCGGTCTGTCGGTCGGTCGGTGGGTCGGTGGGTCGGTCGGTCGGTCGGTTGGTCGGTCGGTCGGTGGGTCGGTCAGTCGGTAGGGTCGGTCGGTCGGTCGGTTCGGTTGGTCGGTCGGTCGGTCGGTCGGTCGGTGGGTTGGTGGGTCGGTGTGTCGGTGGGTCTTTAGGTTGGTCGGTCGGTTGGTGGGTCGGTCGGTCGGTCGGTGATGGGTCGGTCGGTCGTTTGGTCGGTCGGTCGGTGAGTCGTTTGGTCGGTCGGTCGGTGGGTCGGTCGGTCGGTCGGTCGGTCGGTCAGTCGGTCAGTCGGTCGGTCGGTCGGTAGGTCGGTCGGTCGGTCGGTCGGTCGGTCGGTCGGTCGGTCGTTCGGTTGGTCGGTCGGTCGGTCGGTGGGTCGGTCGGCCGGTCGGTGGTCGGCCGTTCTGTCGTTCGGTCGATCGGTTCTGTCGGTCGGTCGATCGGTTGGTCGGTGGGTCGGTGTGTCGGTGGGCCTGTGGGTCGGTGGGTCGGTGGGTCGGTAAGTCGGTCGGTCAGTGGGTTGGTGGGTCGGTCGGTGGGTTGGTCGGTCAGTCGGTCGGTTGGTCGGTCAGTCGGTCGGTCGGTCGGTCGGTCGGTCGGTCGGTCGGTTGGTCGGTGGGTCGGTCGGTGGGTCGGTTGGCCGGTGGGTCGGTGGGTCGGTGGGTGGGTGGGTCGGTCGGTCGGTCGGTGGGTCGGTGGGTCGGTGGGCCGGTTGGTCTGTCGGTCGGTCGGTCGGTCGGTCGGTCGGTGGGTCGGTGGGTCGGTGGGCCGGTTGGTCTGTCGGTCGGTCGGTCGGTCGGTAGGTGGGTCGGTCGGTCGGTCGGTCGGTCGGTTGGTCGGTTGGTCGATCGGTCGGCGAGTCGGTCGGTCCGTCGGTCGATCGGTAAGTCGGTCAATCGGGCGGTCGGTCCGTCGTTCGGTCGGACGGTCGGTCGGTCGGTCCGTCGGTCGGTCGATCGGTCGGTCGGTCGGTCGGTCGGTCGGTCGGTCGGTCGTGGGTCGGTGGGTCGGTCTATCGGTCTTTTGGTGGGTAAGTGGGCCGGTCGGTCGGTCGGTTGGTCGGTGGGTCACTGGGTCGGTGGGTCGGTGGGTCGGTGGTTCGGTCGGTCGGTCGGTCGGTTTGGTGGGTCGATGGTTGGTGGGTCGGTCGGTCGGTCGGTCGGTGGGTCGGTAAGTCGGTCGGTCGGTCGGTCGGTTTTGTGAGTCGGTTGGTCGGTCGGTCGGTGTGTCGGTCGGTCGGTCGGTCGGTCGGTGGGTTGGTGGGTCGGTCGGTCGGTTGGTCGGTGGGTCGGTGGTCGTCGATGCGGTCGGTCGGTCGTTTGGTCGGTCGGTCGGTAGTCGGTGGTCGTGTCCCGGTCGGTCAGTGGGTCGGTCGATCGGTCGGTTGGTCGGTCGGTCGGTCGGTCGGTCGGTCGGTCGGTCGGTCGGTCGGTCGTCGGGTTGGTCGTCGTCGGTGGTCGGTCGGTCGGTCGGTCGGTCGGTGTCGGTTTCGGTCGTTTTCGGTCGGTCGGTTGCGGTCGGTCGGTCGTTCGGTCGGTCGTCGGTGGTCGGTTGGTCGGTCGGGCGGTCGGTCGGTTGGTCGGTCGTCGGTTGGTGGGTCGGTCGGGTCGGTCGGTCGGTTGGGTCGGTAAGGTCGGTCGGTCTCGGTCGGGGTCGGTGGGTCGGTGGGGTTCGGGGGTCGTTGTCGGTCGGTCGGTCGGTGGTCGGTTGGTTCGGTTCGGTCGGTCGGTGGTTTGGTTCGGGTCGGTCGTGTTCCGTCGGTCGGTTTGGGTTCGGTGGGTCGTGGGTTCCGGTGGGTCGTTCGGGTCGTGTCGGTCGGTCGGTCGGTCGGTGAGATGGTGGGTCGGTCGTGTCTGGTCGGTCGGTGGGTCGGTGGGTCGGTCGGCGGGTCGGTCGGTCGGGTTGGTGGGTCGATGGGTCGGTCGTCGTCGGTCGTGTGTCGGTGGGTCGTCGGTGGTCTGTCGGTCGGTGGGGTCGGTGGGTCGGTCGGTCGGTCGGTCGGTGGGTCGGTGGGTCGGTCGGTCGGTCGGTCGGTGGGTCGGTGGGTCGGTCGGTCGGTCGGTCGGTGGGTCGGTGGACGGTGGGTCGGTCGGTCGCTTTGGTCGGTCGGTCGGTGAGTCGCTTGGGTCGTCGGTCGGCTGGGTCTGTCGGTCGGTCGGTCGGTCGGTCGGTCGGTCGGTCGGTCGGTCGGTCGGCGGTCGGTCGGTCGGTCGGTCGGTCGGTCGGCGGTCGGTTCGGTGGTCGGTCGGTCGGTCGAACGGTCGGTCGGTTGGTCGGTCGGTTGGTCGATCGGTCGGCGAGTCGGTCGGTCGGTCGGTCCGTCGGTCGATCGGTAAGTCGGTCAATCGGGCGGTCGGTCCGTCGTTCGGTCGGACGGTCGGTCGGTCGGTCCGTCGGTCGGTCGATCGGTCGGTTCGGTCGGTCGGTCGGTCGGTCGGTCGGTCGGTGGGTCGGTGGGTCGGTCTATCGGTCTTTTGGTGGGTAAGTGGGCCGGTCGGTCGGTCGGTTGGTCGGTGGGTCACTGGGTCGGTGGGTCGGTGGGTCGGTGGTTCGGTCGGTCGGTCGGTCGGTTGGTGGGTCGATGGGTTGGTGGGTCGGTCGGTCGGTCGGTCGGTGGGTCGGTAAGTCGGTCGGTCGGTCGGTCGGTTTGTGAGTCGGTTGGTCGGTCGGTCGGTGTGTCGGTCGGTCGGTCGGTCGGTCGGTGGGTTGGTGGGTCGGTCGGTCGGTTGGTCGGTGGGTCGGTGGGTCGGTCGGTCGGTCGGTCGGTGGGTCGGTGGATCGATCGGTCGGTCGGTCGTTTGGTCGGTCGGTCGGTGAGTCGGTGGGTCGGTCGGTCAGTGGGTCGGTCGGTCGGTCGGTTGGTCGGTCAGTCGGTCAGTCGGTCGGTCGGTCGGTGGGTCGGTCGGTCGGTCGGTCGGTCGGTCGGTTGGTTGTTCGGTTGGTCGGTTGGTCGGTCGGTCGGTCGGTCGATCGGTCGGTCGGTCGGTCGGTTGGTCGGTCGGTCGGTCAGTCGGCCGGTCGGTCGGGCGGTCGGTCGGTCGGTTGGTCGGTTAGTTGGTCGGTCGGGCGGTCGGTCGGTTGTTCGGTCGGTCGGTCGGTTGGTGGGTCGGTGGGTCTGTGGGTCGGTGGGTCGGTGGGT
Organism: Ixodes persulcatus; assembly: GCA_013358835.2. NCBI lineage: Eukaryota > Metazoa > Arthropoda > Arachnida > Ixodida > Ixodidae > Ixodes > Ixodes persulcatus. The sequence goes on from JABSTQ010000937.1 coordinate 4,161, forward strand.
CGGTAAGTCGGTCGGTCGGTCGGTCGGTCGGTTGGTCGGTCGTTCGGTCGGTCGGTCGGTTGGTGGGTCGGTGGGTCGGTGGGCCTGTGGGCCGGTCGGTCGGTGGGTCGGTAAGTTCGTCGGTCGGTCGGTCGGTTGGTGGGTTGGTGGGTCGGTGGGTTGGTGGGTCAGTGGGTCGGTCGGTCGGTCGGTGGGTCGATGGGTTGGTGGGTCGGTGGGTCGGTGGGTTGGTCGGTCGGTCAGTCGGTCAGTCGGTCGGTCAGTCGTCGGTTGGTCGGTCGGTCGGTCGGTCGGTCGGTCGGTCGGTCGGTCGTTCGGTTGGTCGGCTGGTCGGTCGGTCGGTTGGTCGGTCGATCGGTCGGTCGGTTTGTCCGTCGGTCGGTCGGTTGGGGGATCGGTGGGTCGGTCTGTCGGTCGGTCGGTGGGTCGGTGGGTCAGTCGGTTGGTCGGTCCGTCGGTCGGTCGGTCGGACGGTCGATCGGTCGTTCAGTCGGTCGGTTGGTTGGTCCGTCGGTCGGTCGGTCGGTTGGTCCGTCGGTCGGTCGGTAAAATTGTCCGTCGGTCGGTCGGTCCGTTGGTCGGTCGGTCGGTCGGTTGGTTGATCGGTCGGTCGGTCGGTCGGTGAGTTGGTGGGTCGGTCGGTCGGTCGGTCGTTGGGTCGGTGGGTTGGTTGGTCAGTCGGTCGGTGGGTCGGTGGATCGGTGGGTCAGTCGGTCGGTGGGTCGGTGGGTCGGTGGGTCGGTCGGTCGGTGGGTCTGTGGGTCGGTGGGTCGGTGGGTCGGTAAGTCGGTCGGTCGGTCGGTCGGTCGGTCGGTGGATCGGTGGGTCGGTCGGTCGGTCCGTCGGTCGGTCGGTCGGTAGGTCGGTCGGTCGGTCGGTCGTTCGGTCGGTCGGTCGGTCGGTTGGTCGGTCAATCGGTCGGTCGGTCGGTCGTTCGGTTGGTCGGGCGGTTGGTGGGTCGGTGGGTCGGTCGGTCGGTGGGTCGGTGTGTCGGTCGGTCGGTCGGTCGGTCGGTGGGTCGGTGGGTCGGTGGGTCGGTGGGTCGGTGGGTCGGTGGGTCGGAGGGCCGGTTGGTCTGTCGGTCGGTCGGTTGGTGGGTCAGTCAGTCGGCCGGTCGGTCGGTCGGTCGGTCGGTCGGTCGGTCGGTCGATCGGTCGGTGAGTCGGTCGGCCTGTCGGTCGGTCGGTCCGTCGGTCGGTCGAAAAGTCGGTCTTTCGGTAGGTCGGTCGGTCGGTTGGTGGGTCAGTCAGTTGGTGGTCGGTCGGTCGGTCGGTGGGTCGGTGGGTCGGTGGATCGGTGGGTCGGTCTGTCGGTCGGTCGGTGGGTTGGTGGGTCGGTCGGTCGGTCGGTCGGTGGATCGGTTGGTCGGTCAGCAAGGTGCAAACTCAACAATGTCTCATAGATAGCTGTAAAAAGATATTATCACGAGCACCTTTTTATGTGCAGTCCCCCCCCCTTCCACCGTTGAAAACCACTACCGTCAACCTCGCCACGTTCGACGCGCTGCGTGCCGGATTTTTGCTGCTCCGGTTGGTGTTCGGACGGGGGAGCTCATGTGGTCAGCGACTGGACATGAAATGTAGATAGTGAAAGTTAATTTCGACAGCTACATGCGAGACATTATGCTTGCTGTCTTCTGTAACCTTCATCGTTGGGTTTTTCAGTGTAGAGGAGAAGGCAAAAAAATTATCATTGGCCAAGGGACAAATATTAGCATGTACCGTTATGGTCAGTCGGCAGCCCTATACGGTTCATAATGCAAGGTGGCGAGGTGTGAAGGGTGCGTCCGTGGCAGACATAGATTGTAGCACCTGAGCTTCCCACCTTTTGTCGGTGTTTGCCCCTTTTTTTTCTTTTTAAAACTTGCCTTCCTTTGGCTATGTTCGCTGATACCGTTAGGAACCCATTATCGCACCCAATGAACGCTGGCGACCGATGACACCGCCTGACAAAGCGTGTCTGCCTAAACGTCCCTGCTTTTTGCCTTCTGACTCTTTTGGGCATATTGTTTCTCATCTGTGCATCCTCTTACCCAAACAATAACCTCAAATGTGCACAGGAAGGCTGCTGTCTGCAGAATGAAAACCGGCCGCTGTAAAAGCGAAATGTGAGAGCAAAGCAAAAAATCACCACCATTGCGAAAACGAACCAGTGATGCGTCGGATTTTTGGCGTTGCTTCTATTTTTTTTTACCTCCAAACCTGTCAGCTCATTTACAACAACAAATGTAACAAGATACATTTGTTGTGTAAAGTCAAAATACTGTTTCTGCAGTATTTCACTGCAGAAACACAAATAGATTTCGCAAATGCATCTTGGTACAGAAATAGAGATACTCAAAAGTGTCGCTAAGATTATATGGCAATACTTTCATGTCGTGATGTTGCCCCGATTGCAATTCCTCATTCGTTTTACAATGCTGCCGACGCCGGTTATTTGTTTAAACATAAGCACTGTATGTCTGTGTGGAGGCTGATGCACATGGCCTTAATTGCAGCGAATAATAGCAGTTGACGAGAGCAAACATGTTTTGACCTTCTACATTAAAGTATGTTGTGCTTTATCCTTTTACCTAACGCAGGGCGAGAACATCCCATCGACACCATGTGTCCTCTACACCAAGCAGGAGCTGGACGATACAGACTTTCTTCACCTTGCTGTGGATCGTGAGCGCTTGTTCTCAGTTTTTACTGCTGAAGAGGGGCTGTGCATGTTGTTGGCAGCATATTGGCTGTTCAGAATCCAGTGCGAATGCAAGGCTTCCAACACGCTGGTTGCTCTGGAGAGGCTTTTCCTTGGCTTGTGGGACACAACTCCAAGGACAGTCGTAAACAAATTTTTGAACAAAGTTTGCAGACAGGTATGTGGTCGAAGAGATGTTTTGTGAGCCGTTTTAAAAGTTTATGATGCACTTTTCTCGCCAGCATTATCAGGTTCATTTTTATTTTGCTTCCAGGATGAATGATAGAAGGTTTTATGGAGGCATGTTTTCTTTTTCTTTCTTTAAATGTTGGGCACCTTCTGTGATAACTTATGCTGACCTCCTGAAGGCGAGGTGCTTAGAATTTAGCTCTACGAGTTCCTCATCCATAGTAGTCTTCCAGAACTTTATAATTTTTATTGTATGTCAGCAAGAGAATAGCGTCTTCTACTGAAACATTTGCTTTTTTGCCATAGAGTGCAAGTTCATTATGTGATATTTTTCGTTACATGTTTGCAGATAGCATTCTTTATGTCATGGAATGGCATACATTGTATTTTTCATTTGTCCCTTAGGGTTCAATAAATGTTCAATTTAACACATTCTAATTGATGTCGTAATGAGCTTCACTTACTAAAATACTGCTGTGGTTCAGTCAAGGACTAGACCACCGCCCTCTACCCTGTTTCCAATCAGTAATCAGATGCACATAAGGAGACTAGTGATAAGGGAAGCGTGTTGCCTGCAATGCTCTGAAACAAACAAAACATGTCACTTGATCTCCAAACAGGAAAGCTCCCCTTGCCTCGTTTGTGGCAGCCCATGATGCTTAAAATGATTCAGCCGTGCAGTACGATGCTTGGGGCCACTGCGTGCTCACTTAGAGTTCGAGAAAGGCGGGCGCCGTAGCACTTCCTAATTGCCCCCGGAGTTATGATCTGGCTTGCCAGGAGCTCTTTTGTATTACTTCATGAGTTGTGCTCAGTGTGACTCATTATTTCTTTATCACGTGGCTCGTATGTGATGATGTGGCAATCCCTCTAAGTGAAAAAGTGTAAATGTGTTCAGTAAACATGATAAGCTGTAAATCATATAAAATAATATAAGAGTATGCAATACCGTATATGATTTTTGTACAATTTACAAGTTCTGATATGTGTATTGGACACATTCCTATAATATTTTCACCACCCTTCGTCCGAGTGCGGCGGACGCTACCAGCCATCCCAGCGAATGCAGCGTCGAGAGAGTGTCATGTGACCTTGAACTCCACTTAACCAAAACGTCGCGTGATACTCTCCCGGCGCCGGATTGCTGGGGTGGCCCAGCATCCACTGGACCACCCCAGCGGGCGCCCATTCCATGCCCAGCACCCTTTGCCAAGGGTGTTAGCAAGCACCCATTATGAAGGGTGCTTCCCTGAACACCATGAGGGTGTTAGCCCTGGGACAAACTGATTTACACCCTTAACTGTGTAAAAACGTTTACTGTGTACTCAAGGCTTCTCTTTCCCATTAGTGCCAGCAAGCTTGTGTAAAGTGAAAAATATTGTAACTGAACATCGTTGCACTGACCCTTCACAAAAATTACTTCTTTTTTTTTACTCCTGCATTACCGTGGGATCTTAATGGTGGGACCACGGAGGACTGGAGTGGTGGTCGCCGCAACCAGCGTCGTAAGACGTAGAACTCAAAAAGTCCAATAAATATTGAGCAACCTTGCAGCAGCTTCGCTCGTCATTAATATGTAAAAGTTTCTGGGGTTGAGTTCTCAAACTTGAGCTCCCGAAATTCTTGACAGTATTCTGAGGAACACCAACCTTTTGTGGCCGTCTGTGATAAATTATATATGAAGTGTATAACTACAGCCACTTTCGGCCAGTGACTGACCGAAAGTCAATGGCCAGTGACTGGCCAAATGGGAATGGCCAGGGGCTGGTCAAAAGTGAATGGCCACTGGCTGGCCGAAAGTGACTGCCCAGTGGCTGGCCGAAATCGAGTGGCCAGTGGCTGGTCAAAAGTGACTGGCCAGAAGTGGATGGCCAGTGACTGGCCAAAAGGAAATGGCACTGGCCAAAGGTGAATGACCAGTCACTGGCCTAAAGTGAATGGCCAGTGGCTGGCCAAAGGTGAATGGCCAGTCACTGGCCAAACGTGAATGGCCAGTCATTGGCCTAAAGTGAATGGCCTGTGACTGGCATAAAGTGAATGGCAAGTCACCAGACGAGGACCAAAACACTGCTATTGCCGAGCACTTTGACCAGGCTTTGGCCATCGAAAATCTGGTTGGCCATAGTGCACTTGCCAGCGATGGCCCATTCACAATGTGCTGCTTGGGCGGTTGGTCGGTCGGTCGGTTGTTCCGTCGGTCGGTCGGTAAATTTGTCCGTCGGTTGGTCGGTCCGTTGGTGGGTCGGTCGGTCGGTTGGTTGGTGGGTCGGTGGGTCGGTGGGCCTGTGGGCCGGTGGGTCGGTGGGTCGGTAAGTCGGTCGGTCGGTCGGTCGGTCGGTCGGTGGGTTGGTGGGTCGGTCGGTCGGTCGGTCGGTGGATCGGTGGGTCGGTCGGTCGGTCGGTCAGTCGGTCGGTCGGTCGGTCGGTCAGTCGTCGGTTGGTCGGTCGGTCGGTCGGTTGGTCGGTCGGTCAGTCGGTCGGTCGGTCGGTCGGTGGGTCGATGGGTTTGTGGGTCGGTGGGTCGGTGGGTTGGTCGGTCGGTCAGTCGGTCATTCGGTCGGTCAGTTGTCGGTTGGTCGGTCGGTCGGTCGGTCGGTCGGTCGGTCGTTCCGTTGGTCGGCTGGTCGGTCGGTCGGTTGGTCGGTCCATCGGTCGGTCGGTTTGTCCGTCGGTCGGTCGGTTGGTGGATCGGTGGGTCGGTCTGTCGGTCGGTCGGTGGGTCGGTGGGTCAGTCGGTTGGTCGGTCCATCGGTCGGTCGGTCGGACGGTCGATCGGTCGTTCAGTCGGTCGGTCGGTCGGTCCGTCGGTCGGTCGGTCGGTTGGTCCGTCGGTCGGTCGGTAAAATTGTCCGTCGGTCGGTCGGTCCGTTGGTCGGTCGGTCGGTCGGTCGGTTGGTCGTTCGGTCGGTTGATCGGTCGGTCGGTCGGTCGGTCGGTCGGTGACTTGGTGGGTCGGTCGGTCGGTCAATCGTTGGGTCGGTGGGTTGGTTGGTCCGTCGGTTGGTGTGTCGGTGGATCGGTGGGTCAGTCGGTCGGTGGGTCTGTGGGTCGGTGGGTCGGTGGGTCGGTAAGTCGGTCGGTCGGTCGGTCGGTCGGTCGGTGGTTCGTTAGGTCGGTCGGTCGGTCGTTCGGTCGGTCGGTCGGTCGGTTGGTCGGTCGGTCGGTCGGTCGGTCGGTCGGTCGGTCGGTCGATCGGTTGGTCGGGCGGTTGGTGGGTCGGTGGGTCGGTCTGTCGGTCGGTCGGTGGGTCGGTGTGTCGGTCGGTCGGTCGGTCGGTCGGTGGGTCGCTGGGTCGGTGGGTCGGTGGGTCGGTCGGTCGGTCGGTCGGTCGGTCGGTGGGTCGGTGGGTCGGTGGGTCGGTGGATCGGTGGGTCGGTCTGTCGGTCGGTCGGTGGGTCGATGGGTCGGTGGGTCGGTGGGTCGGTCGGTCGTTTGGTCGGTCGGTTGGTGAGTCGGTTGGTCGGTCGGTCGGTCGGTCGGTCGGTCGGTCGGTGGGTCGGTTTGTCGGTCGGTGGGTGGGTGGGTCATTTGGTCAGTCGGTCGGTCGGTCAGTCGGTGGGTCGCTGGGTCGGTGTGTCGGTAGGTTGGTCGGTCGATCGATCGGTCGGTCGGTGGGTCGGTGGATCGGTGGGTTAGTCGGTCGGTCAGTCGGTGGGTCGATGGGTCGGTGGGTCGGTGGGTCGGTGGGTCGTTTGTTCGCTCGGTCGGTGAGTTGGTTGGTCGGTCGGTTGGTGGGTCGGTCGGTCGGTCGGTTGGTCGGTGGTTTGGTTTGTCGGTCTGTGGGTATGTCAGTTGGTCGGTCGGTCGGTCGGTCGGTCGGTGACTTGGTGGGTCGGTCGGTCGGTCAATCGTTGGGTCGGTGGGTTGGTTGGTCAGTCGGTTGGTGTGTCGGTGGATCGGTGGGTCAGTCGGTCGGTGGGTCTGTGGGTCGGTGGGTCGGTGGGTCGGTAAGTCGGTCGGTCGGTCGGTCGGTCGGTCGGTGGGTCGGTAGGTCGGTCGGTCGGTCGGTCGGTAGGTCGGTCGGTCGGTCGTTCGGTCGGTCGGTCGGTCGGTCGGTTGGTCGGTCGGTCGGTCGGTCGGTCGGTCGGTCGATCGGTCGATCGGTTGGTCGGGCGGTTGGTGGGTCGGTGGGTCGGTCTGTCGGTCGGTCGGTGGGTCGGTGTGTCGGTCGGTCGGTCGGTCGGTCGGTGGGTCGCTGGGTCGGTGGGTCGGTGGGTCGGTCGGTCGGTCGGTCGGTCGGTCGGTCGGTGGGTCGGTGGGTCGGTGGGTCGGTGGATCGGTGGGTCGGTCTGTCGGTCGGTCGGTGGGTCGATGGGTCGGTGGGTCGGTGGTCGGTCGGTCGTTTGGTCGGTCGGTTGGTGAGTCGGTTGGTCGGTCGGTCGGTCGGTCGGTCGGTCGGTCGGTCGGTGGGTCGGTTTGTCGGTCGGTGGGTGGGTGGGTCATTTGGTCGGTCGGTCGGTCGGTCAGTCGGTGGGTCGCTGGGTCGGTGGGTCGGTAGGTTGGTCGGTCGGTCGATCGGTCGGTCGGTGGGTCGGTGGATCGGTGGGTTGGTCGGTCGGTCAGTCGGTGGGTCGATGGGTCGGTGGGTCGGTGGGTCGGTCGGTCGTTTGTTCGCTCGGTCGGTGAGTTGGTTGGTCGGTCGGTCGGTGGGTCGGTCGGTCGGTCGGTCGGTCGGTGGTTCGGTTTGTCGGTCGGTGGGTATGTCAGTTGGTCGGTCGGTCGGTCGGTCAGTCGGTCGGTCGGTCGGTCGGTCGGTCGGTCGGTCGGTCGGTCGGTCGGTCGGTCGGTCGGTCGGTCGGTCGGTCGGTTGGTCGGTCGGTCGGTGGGTCGGTCAGTCGGTAGGTTGGTCGGTCGGTCGGTCGGTCGGTCGGTCGGTGGGTTGGTGGGTCGGTGTGTCGGTGGGTCTTTGGGTTGGTCGGTCGGTTGGTGGGTCGGTCGGTCGGTCGGTGATGGGTCGGTCGGTCGTTTGGTCGGTCGGTCGGTGAGTCGTTTGGTCGGTCGGTCGGTGGGTCGGTCAGTCGGTCAGTCGGTCGGTCGGTCGGTAGGTCGGTCGGTCGGTCGGTCGGTCGGTCGGTCGGTCGGTCGGTCGGTCGATCGGTCGGTCGGTCGGTCGGTCGTTCGGTTGGTCGGTTGGTCGGTCGGTGGGTCGGTCGGCCGGTCGGTCGGTCGGACGGTCGGTCGTTCGGTCGATCGGTTGGTCGGTGGGTCGGTGTGTCGGTGGGCCTGTGGGTCGGTGGGTCGGTGGGTCGGTAAGTCGGTCGGTCGGTGGGTTGGTGGGTCGGTCGGTCGGTTGGTCGGTGGGTCGGTGGGTCGGTCGGTCGGTCGGTCGGTGGGTCGGTGGATCGGTGGGTCGGTCGGTCGGTCGGTCGGTGGGTCGATGGGTCGGTGGGTCGGTCGGTCGTTTGGTCGGTCGGTCGGTGAGTCGCTTGGTCGGTCGGTCGGTGGGTCGGTCGGTCGGTCGGTCGGTTGGTCGGTTGGTCGGTCGGTCGGTGTCGGTCGGTCGGTCGGTCGGTCGGTCGGTCGGTCGTTCGGTTGGTCGGTCGGTCGGTCGAACGGTCGGTCGGTTGGTCGGTCGGTCGGTCGGTTGGTGGGTCGGTGGGTCGGTCTGTCGGTCGGTCGGTGGGTCGGAGGGTCAGTCGGTCGGTCGGTCCGTCGGTCGGTCGGTCAGTCGGTTGGTCGGTCGGTCGGTCGGTCGGTCGGTCGGTCGTTCGGTTGGTCGGTTGGTCGGTCGGTGGGTCGGTCGGTCGTTCGGTTGGTCGGTCGGTCGGTCGAACGGTCGGTCGGTTGGTCGGTCGTTGGGTTGGTCGGTCGGTCGGCCGGTGGGTCGGTGGGTCGCTGGGTCGGTCGGTCGGTGGGTTGGTCGGTCAGTCGGTCGGTCGGTCGGTCGGTCGGTCGGTTGGTCGGTCGGTTGTTCGGTGGGTCGGTCGGTGGGTCGGTGGGCGGGGTCGGTGGGTCGGTGGGTCGGTGGGTCGGTGGGTCGGGGAAGTCTGGTCTGTCGTCGGTCGGTCGGTGGGTGGTGGGTCGGTCTGGGCGTCGGTCTGTGGATGTGGGTCGGTCCGGTCGGTCGGTCGGTCAGTGGTCCTTTCTGGTCCGGTTCGGTGGGTCGTTTGGGTGGTGGGTCGGGGTCTGTGGGTTGGCCACTGTCGGGTCCAGTCGGTCAGTCGGTCGGTCAGGTCGTCGGTCGTCGTCGGTCGGTCGGTCCGGTGTTCGGTCGTTCGTTCGTGGTCGGCTGGTCGGGGTCCGGTCGGTTTGGTCGGTCCGATCCGTCGGCTCGGTTGTCCGTCGTCGTCGGTGTCGGTGGGTCCAGTCGGTTGGTCGGTCGTCCGGTCGGTCGGTC